>BOPP01000092.1:2131935-2161122 GCA_017312745.1 Gryllus bimaculatus
CGCCTAATGGCATATCAATGTATTTCTATAATATTAAATATATTCACATGGCTGTCCTCTTTGGTTGAATAATCAATTGTGTCATAAAGTATATATAATAACGAGGGAGTATGGAACTGGGGATTTGAAAACATTTAAATGAAATGGAAATAAAAGCAGGCGCAAAAAACGCGTGTGCTTTAAAGCTATTTATTATTTATTTCAAATTAAATATTTATAATTTGTCACTTTTCCGCTCGCTTTTTAAGAGGCGTGACGTTGCTACCTTGACGGGGAAGGGGGCTGGGTTTGGGTAGCTGCTGGAGAGACCGTGGGCAGGGAAGAAGATTTGAAGCGGAGAGGGCGCGGTGACGGTGAGGTTGGTGACGGGTGACGTGACGTGGTGACGGTGAGGTGGTGACGGTGACGGTGACGACGGCGGTGACGGGAGACAGTGACGGTGACGGTGATGGGACGGTGACGGATCCGGACCTTGATTCGAAAGGTTGGCAGACGCTGTAGGCGAGCGGGAATTGGAAGGAACATTTGGGTGAGTAGGAGATGTTCGTGCGAAGGAGGGCAATGAATTATGCCGCGTCATGACGACTGCTATGGACATTTAGTTCCTGCTTAGTATACTGTATGATATGTGTGGAGGGGGCGTTGTTCCTCCTCCTCTGGATCGTGAGCTCTGACGTCGACCTGCAAGGCCGGCTTATGAAGGATTTCTCCTTCATTATCTCCCCCAGAAGGGCAACGCCCCAACGAGACATGCTCTAAGCTCTCGGCATATTCCTAGCTGTGATTCAGTGCATGAACATGTGTGGATAAGGAGAGAGAGAAAATGATAGATAAGAAGCAGAAAAGTTATCGCGCGTTGTCCATGCTCCATTTGTAATGCCAATTGCTCCGGCAGCGATTGGCATGAAAAAACGGAAAAACTACCTATAGATTCCCCATCCGCTATAATTCTCCTCCAGGCACGGTGAATTAGACATAGCTTGGAATAGAGTGGGAAATCACCACCACGAGGATTCACACGAGCCCAGGACCTCCCAATCAAAAGTCACTCTAGAGAACAGTGACATTGCTCTGAACAAAAATAAGCAGTAGAGGGCGCTGAAGGGCTGCGGAGAAGGGACGCAGCAAGGACGAAAGTAGTCCCAGAACGGCAGTGAGGATCTAAAGATACGATAAAGTGACAAGGCTAGAGATACGGCAAAGGTAAGCAGAGGAGGTGGGTATTGCGACCTCTGAGAAGGACTTGGGTAGGCAGACGCCAGGATTACGGGTGGATGGAGCGGGGCGATAGTTGCGAATGGAGAGAAAGTGGACGCGGGACCAAATTTCGAGCTGTAAATATAGTTAGAAGTGAGAAGGGGGAGAAATTGGAGAGCAGACGAGGGCAGGCGAAGTGAAACGGAGGAGGATTTGATGTGGAAAGAAACAGGGAGGAGGCGAAGGTGTGCGAATGCACTGTCAGGAAACGAGATAGGCGTGAGCAAAGCGATGCGAGAGCAGCGGGTAATACGGGGAAGAGAGTGAGAGATGAAAATGAGCACGCAATTGATGAAGAGCGTCAAAGGAGAAAGTGTCATTCTGATTAAACGTGTGACTTTACACAGAAATGTAAATAAGCTTTTGTATGATGTAAGATGTATTGATTGTAAGATGTTCTAGTCCGCGTCTATAATTTCTTATAACGACAAGTGAGCCCTTTGGGGAGTGACGGGAGGCCACAGGAGCGTGACGTCCACTTCACCACAGAGCAGTGCTTATCTGGAACACCGGATGTGAAACTTATACGTTGTGTAATAAATTGTGCAAACCAACGATATTAAAATGAATTTGAATACAAATTTCAAAGTAAATGTGGTAAAAGAGAAAAGTACAAATATACCAGATAATCAGTTAAATTAAAGCGTAATCACGTTAAATTTTTTTGTCTATTTTTAAAACAAATATTTGAAAAGTACTTCATAATGAAAGAACTTTTATTGAAGTAATAGCAGAGCAGGCTAGATGATGCAAAATAACTTCAAAGAAGGTATTTTACTAATTAAAACAAAGTATTTTCAACTGGGTACATGGTTAATAGAAGCGTGAAAGTTTTCAGACACATTACATAACAGGAGGGTAGACCAACCTTAACGGACTTGGTTTTAATGCCGGGGTTTGCTCGATTGTGACGAGGTGGGTGCCGACAAGGGAACAGGTATGAGTGCGGAAACGAGGACCAAGCGGGAAGAAGGCGAGGCACATGTAAGGACGGCGAGTGCAAGGTGAGGAGGGTTGAGGAGGAAACGAGGGAGTAGCGGAGCGTCCCTGACGGAGGGGACTCAGGAGACCTGGCCTCCTACGAACCAGCGAACGCGCGGAAGCGGTGCCGTCTCTATAATTCAGGCCGGGCGTTTGAGCGCGGCTGCGCCGCGCTTCCTCAAAACGCATTCGTACGTCCGTGATCACGCAGCCGCCCCGCCGCCCCCGCCTCCACTGCCACCCCCATTCCACCACAAGCTCGTCCAACGTCGCCACCATGGCACACCGCCCATGCCGCCGCCGCCTCCGCCTCCGCCGCCGGCCTCCGCGGCCGCTCCGCGCTCCGCCGCCCGCCGCGCTCCCGCCGCCACCGCGCCCAACCGAAGCCCCCCGCCCGCGCGCGCCCGCCACCACCCCCCCGACACCGCCGCACACGCGCACCGAAACCGTCACCGCCTGCCGCTTCCCCATTGCGCCGCCACCACCGTATGGCATTCCTCCACGAGCGCCCGCCGCACCTTCGGCAGTGCAATCGCCTGGGATAAGTCAATGCTGCAAGGCAAACACCGCCCAGTGATTGGGTCGGTGCTTCACTAGCTCATTTTCAATATTTAAGTCGCTACGTTAACAATTCGGAATCTATGAGACAGCACGAATCTATGAGCAAGATAGTAGAGAGTTTTAGAACAAAACAAAACACACTGCTGATGGCGGTTTATCTCCAGCTGAGGTTTCTCGAACACCTCTCCTTCAATATTTTCATGTACGATCTGTAGTTTTTGACGCGAATTAGCCTCTTTTATAATAACGCAAACATGTAGTTATTCCTCGAGAGGTCCATCATATTTTTTCACGTGTAACGTCACGGTTATGCACGTGAAACAAATATTAACAAGGGGATCACAGCGTTTCTGCAGAGTCATTTTTTACGCCCGAAGGTTGTTAACCCTGCGCGAATGGAAAGATGAAATGATTATGAAGGCTGAGAGGACGACCACACTATACACTTAATAGACAAACACAAATACACCCATGCCCGAGGCAGGGTTCGAAATTGGCTATCTTTCTCGACGGCGACCCGGTATGGCACTTCTCTGTTAACAGAGCTCGGCATCTTACCGGCTATCTGTAGTTTTATTATAAATATTCTTTTCTACTAAGGAGTATTTCAGTAAATAAAATATTAAACCACTGTATAACATTCATAATGAGGAAAGCTAACACGGAGTACACAAAACAACGATCAACTTAACGTGATCGCCTATTACATACACCGAAAAACAGAACAGTTGCGGTATACTAGATCCATGGTACTGTTACAAATTCCTTGTTATTTTCGTGTTCGTAGCAAAGAGAAATTATTTTAATACAGTATCAGGAAGTGGTGATTTTTTCAACCAAAAGCTTGTATTGAGGGGCCCTGATATCGAAAAGTGAATAAATATTGATTCTCCATGTAGTAAATTATTTCGCTGTATACTTGTACTGTCAGAATTCACGATTTGAGGTTTCTGATTTAGAAAAAAAGAAGAGAACGAATAAGCACATAGCTTCTCCCCCACATTGCTCTAGGGTCTAGCCATTTCCGTCATATCGTTTGCTGCAATCGTTTATTCGTTTTCACAGATGTAATTTTTATATGCAGTGCGCATTTCAAACGTAGGTTTGGAAATGGCATGATTTGGTTTAGAGTTATCATAACTCGCCTCTGATCTTGGAATACTCGAGCTTCAATGCGTAAATAATTTTACTCCATTTCTTGCTTACTTACATGTTGAGTTCTTGTCTCTTCCTTCGTGTTACAGAGAGATAAAACTCGCTCACCAATAATTCACACACGGTGGAAAGAAAACCCACACGTAGAAGAACTACAGCTTCCTTCGCCAACGGATCCTTAAAGAAGAAATAGAGCAGTAGTTTCAGAGGCTATTGAGCATTGCATCTACAAATCTTCCTTTGTGCTTCAAGCTCAGTTTATTATTTATTTCACTTATTCTTTTTCTTACACTTGGCGCATTCGGCTTTATAATGCGAAAAAAAATAGCAATTACACATTTTCTCGCAATATTTTACTGAATATTGCAATAAAAAGATATAGTGGGTGTTCTCATGATCATGAGAGGTTTCTTTTCCCGTTATTCTATTATAACGCAAACAAATTGGACGATCCATTGTTCTGGAGTATTAATATTCTTACCTACAAACGAGGTTAGAATACATTGTTTTCTAAACGCTAACAATCATTCCAGTAAATTTCCAACACATCTCGCAGCACCCGAAAATCCATGGCACAATATTCATAACACTGAAATCTCGCGACTCTTCTTTCCATTTGGAAACTTTGTCAATGTATATTAAAGAGGTTGAACTGTGGTCCTATTTCTTTATTTATGGGAACTTTTATTTATTAACAGCATCTTTGTCAAATCGTATGACATTTTCCACATTAACCTTCTTCAGCCATTAATATTCCTGGCGCGAGAAACAAGTGTACATGTCAAACTCGAAAGCAATATTCAATTTAAACATTTTAGGAGAAAAATGAAACTTCTAAATTTTCTTATAATAACAATGCACTGCGATTGAAAATATTTCTTTAAATCCTGTAGATATTGAATTGCGCTTCTGTAACATATTACTATGAGTGGTCCCGAAAACCGAACGCAATTATATATGGTCATAAAAAAAAGTTATTCTTTACAATGAAAATTGTGTATTTTAAGGAACCATTTTCTAAATCTTCAAATTACAGGTAATTTTGACACATTAAATTATTACAAACATCCAAATAAGGGTTCAACTCTTGTTTTTTAAAATAGAAAGATCCATCTAACGTCTCTTAGCATTAGGAAAGGTTAAGTCTGTTTATCTTCATATTTCTTAAAATATTTAAAACTCTGTGTGACAGAATTAATAACTTAATTTTAAGATAGAAAACTTTAAATAAAATTTTAAAGTACATTTTACATGAAACTTTATGTATAATTAGTAAAGACCTAACTTCAGTCATAATCTCTAAAATAGGAAGGCATAAGGGTACTTAAATTTAATAAAAAATGATAAATAATATACATTTTTTTCAATATAAATTCAAGATTGCATTAACACACTAGTATAGAATTGAATTTAACATCAGTTTTTAATAAATAAGAAAATAATTGAGATATACGTTTATAATATATTACAAATATTACTAAAATATATTTTTTATGACAAATAGCTGAGTTCCCAAAAATTTTTGGTTTCCTGAATTAACTAAGTGTGGTTCTTACTTTTTTGTGGTTATTTTGTACTTCTGTCGAACAAAACATCTTTCAATTGAAAGAAAGATCTCTCACAACGTCGATATATTAAAGCAAATCTTAAACACATAAAGCTCTGTAGGATCCATTTCTCGGTAACTGAATTGTACTCTCTAAGTTTATGAATATTTATACGTTTTGTTGATCGTAATTTTGGCAAACAATATCTGGAATTTTTCTGTTATCAATTTCTTTTTTTCCTTCGTACTTTCTGTAGTCAATAAACAGCAAATGTGAAAATAGAGAAGTAAACAGCTTCTGAAATCATGTTCATCAATGAACTTAGGCATTTTGCCGAAGTTCTTGCCTCTAGTCATTAGATTCCTTTAACGTAAGTAAATGTATTTGAATCATTTGTCAGAGATGCAAGGAATACAGTTAATTAAGTTTTAATTTCATTATTTTTTTACTATTTTTCAAACTAAAAATATTAAGGAATGTAGCAATGAAAATTACTACGCAGCCTGCAGCTATACTCGCTCAGAACAATATCATTACGAACAAGATGCACATATGCACAAGATAATAAAGTATCTCATAAATCCGTCATTTTTTGGAGTTAATTTAGCATACAACTTCAAAAAAAAATTTACTAGTAAACATTTCACAAAAGATAAAACTAACTCTACAGAAGAAAACAGTTAGATCGCGAATGAACGGCTCCCGCTCAAATTAATATATCCTCCTAACAAATGGCATTTTTTTATATGTGTCGCTTTTTTGTACCGACTATACTTGTCCTTTGACTGAATTAAGTTTGAAAATCGCGCTTTCATTAACCTTCTCCAAAAATGCAAAGGATAAAGAAAATTACTCAAAGATTGAAATAAAAAAGGATCATGAGTTTCGTTTTAATTCTCTCCTCTAACTTCCTCAATCTTCCGTTCATTGACTGCCAGATTACTTTGTCTTTTCAATTTACCTTCCCAAGTTTGCATGCATTCAGCAAAGGAGTTTCGCATGTCGTAGGATGATGAAGTGCTCTTTGTCATGAGCCTTCGCCATTTTCTTTACCGGAAATCTCAGACTCTTTGAATGAAATAATCCGAACAATCCAACATTTAATTTCGAAATTAGTCAGATAAATTGTAATCTCTCTTCAGATATTTCGATTAAATGTACAATTCATCGCTTACATATTACAAAAACTGACCAAAAAATAAATCATAGGAGTGGATTCTGAAATAATCCCCCTGGCGGAATTCCTCCAATATCTGCATGTTTTCCCAGATTTTAATAACTCGTGTATTTAAAACATAAACAGATCCTTTTGAAACACGCACGCAGATAACGAATTTACATATATCATGTAAATTTTCACTTTGTAATTCCGTCACCCCGCACGACCGTCGTCACATTCACAAAACCCCGGACCACACCGAGCGGCTGCATTCATTTAGCGTGTGGTGCGGAGCGGCAATGGCTACTGGCCTCTAGAGATCAAAGGCATGCAAATGCCCAAAGGGGTCTTGGCATATGCACGCAGTCCATCAGTGCTCGGAGTTTGGCGGTAGGAAGCAGAAAGCGTGGTCCAGAAGGAATCACGGGAATGATGACTCTATTATTTTGTTTATACCTTACTCCTGCCTCTGAGACGGGGTCGTTTTTTGGATGCAGGATTAAGTCGGTTAACAAAAAGTCTAATGTCCTACGTATGGTGTAAGGGTTCCCCAGAAGGGCGCATGCTAGACTCGCATCAAAGCCGTAAGTTCCCAAGTAATTTTGTGTAGCTCCTGAAACCTAAACACTTCTAGTGACCATGACCCATTGGTTTTCAGATAGTACCTACTCTATCTGGAAAATGCTATATTTTTTTTACCTTCCGATCTATTTCGGTATCGGGGGATGAATAAATCTACTATATATACCATCTTCTCTCCCACAACGGAGATTTGGCATGTTTGATCCAACCGACAGGCTGTCGGGATCTTGAAACTCAAGAGTAGTTTCGAAATTAACTTTTGTGCACGTTACCAGACTATGGTACCCAACCGACACATATCCTCTAAGTATATTTCTGCATCTGTCCAGGTTCAAATGCTCTGCTATTTCACTTGGTCATTTTTTTTGTATTTTTGTGACATTTTGGTACTTACTTAATTATTAATATTATAATCGTACCATAACTCTCGCATGTTAATCCCACTCTTTCCCTGTCCATTTCTCTATCCGTTCCATTAAGAAAGAAGTGTTGTTAATAAAACGTGTTTATTTGTTAAAAATGTATAATGTAACTTCGTACTTACAGAATATCAAACAAAAATTAAAACAATCCAATTGATGATTGAAACAAATTTGCAATAAAGGTTTATTCAGTATTTTTATGTTCTTTGTGAAAAATTCACACTTTCCTTAAAACATTTGAAGTAAATTATTCCATCTCCTTGACAGTCAGCTCTTTCGCTTTTGGTTGTAGTCACAAAAATAGAAAAAGTTTTAACTCTTGAGAAAGACAAGTAATGTTTTCTCTCATTTCGTAAACCAAGATTAGTAGCGGTCAAGTACAACCTACTCTTCGCATATTATTTAACTTTCATGAATTTGTAATAAGGAACAGAGGATGTTTTTGGAGGAATAAGTGGCGCCAGCTTGCTTGGTTGCGAATTTGAAAAATTATTGTATATTAAATATATTGGATTATTTTTTGCGTTTTCTACGTACCTCAATAAAATCAATTCGGAGCCAAAAATAAAAAACTAATATTTTTCACTTTTGAGTAAATAAAACATTTTGTTACCATAGAAACAATTCAGTAGGGCTCAGACTTCACTTCAGTACATGTGAATGTTTATCAAACGATGTTTACGTATTGAATATCTTGGGAGCCGACATCTCAAGTTTAAGATCAAACGGTGTATTATTTACAATAGTTTACAGCTGGGCATTGAGAAAATCCAGACTTTCAGATACCTCCAAATTTAAATTGGTGCGTCTGAATTGTAATCGTTGGCAGTTGTAGAGTAACTTGCGCTATTCTTTTATACTTTTAAAATTTCTTGCTTTTTTTAAATAATTCACGAAGTATTGTGGCAAGAGCGTTTTGATTTTTGTTGTGATATAATTTATTTCAAGATTTTTTCTATTAGTTATTTTATACTTTATATTTTACTATAGTTAAAGTTAGTTTTGTGTTGTGTCATAGCATAAGATTTCCCCTACTACCTCCACGTACCGTGCGAGACTATCATGTGTTAAAGCCCGAGGGAAATTTGCTAACGAAACGTATTTATTTGTTTAAAAATATATAAGGGTAACTTCCAGTGCACTAGCACATAATCAAATAAAAATAAAACAATGAAATAGATGTTGAAAAGAATTTTTCAATAAAGATTTATTCAGTATTATTGAGAGATTTCCTTGGAACAATCACAAAACTTCCTTATGACTATCTGAAGTAATTAAGTATTACAGTTAACTAGGTATGTAGTTAATTAATTAAGTTTGAACAGTTAGGTTTTCCGCTTTTCGTGACAATCACAAAAATATTCTAAAAAATCCTTTTTATTTTTGAGAAGGCTACGAGACCGAACCACGCTTGAAAGTTCCAACGACACTGTGATAACGAAAATACTGGTACAGTTTAATCACAACCCAAACCTAACAAGACACGTCTTCATTCTTCACTGTACTCCCACAACCTCCACAATTGCGTATACAGCACTTGTCACCTCGGTAAAACGTTAAATGAATGTTTTTTACTACACTCGTAAGAAACAATCTGAATCAATATGAAGCAGCTATTCTAGTATTTCTTGCTGCGAAGCGCGAATCTTGAATGAATAATAATGCAAATAAACCTAGTCAATCTGCGCAAACCAGATGTAACAAGAAGGCATAAATAGTATATAGATAGAGGAATATAAGCGCAACGTGACCATCACCAAGGGTTGAAATTGAAGTAGCATTGGATGATAAGTGCTGAACCAGCAAAAATATAATAGAATGTTTAAGAATATCTCATCTCTAGATTACGGTGTAAAACGCTTCTTTGAGGCCGATTAGCCTCAAAAGTTTAGTTTTTAAGCCCTAGAACCACTTTGTTTTAGGAGTTATTTAAAGATACGGCTGGCTGAGTGCTGCGGGCCATTGACATGAATATTTAGATGCGTTTATCAAACAAATTTTCATATTTTTAAAGTCAACTTCCTAGTCTTCTAAATGGTCTGGGATTTTAGCCAATGTATTATTATTATTATATTATTATTATTTTGTTTGTTGTTGTTTCAGATATTAATTAGAAGTAAAGATAGATTCAAGGAAAAGTAAACCTCCTCATTAAGGAAGTCATCGTGTGACTTCATGAGGGGGGTTGGTGTTTGTGAACCAGTGTCAAAGTGTAGGACTAATACTGAACGGGGAGGACGTCGGTAAATTCCTAACGGAACCACATTAACAGCAATGTTGAAAATGATAAGTTCTTGTTGTGATTAACACGTTAGCCCACACAGCCTTAATGAGCAAGAACTGCGGTAAATAGTTGTTTGTTAGTGATTCGGGCGTATCAACTAGATGTCATTAGTCCCGTGCGTGTAGTTCGACGAAATCACAAGCTTCTATCTTATATCTTGCCACTGTCGGACTCGAGATGTAGGACTCCTGGTCACAGCACTGCAGTGACATTAGTTGATGCACTGAGCCACCTCTCCGGTCGGTAAATGGTTATATCGCTTGGACGTGGCAACCACATTTACAACCAACTCTCTTTCCATAATTCTCTAGAATGTGACATATTTCAGTATTTCTAAAATGAACTGTTCCAATCGCCTATGAAATAATATTCAGAATTTAAAACAACACTGTCACTCATATGCGTAGAAATAGAGAAAAAAACACATGTTAGTTTTCTTATTATAATTAATAATATTTCCATAAGTTGGCCAACATAAACTCGTGATTTACATTTTAATTGATTTCATCTCATTATGTAAGATTATTGGCAAGTCGTATTTTAACCACTATTTTAAATTTAAGTTTTTTTCAAATTTTGATTTTAGAAAATCCTATATATACTAGGAGTAAATAAAGAATTTTCATCACGTCGAAGTTAATAAAAACAACTAATAATACTTAGTGTATTGTTCTTCACGTTTTTAATTTTTTTTTCTCAATCTTTGCAGTGGCAACCCTTTTCGATACACGATCACTCCTGATAGTAAATTTTCTCTTTGCAAAGATTTGAAAAACACAGAAATAACTTCGGAACAATTTTTAGCATTCTTCATATTTTAATATTTTATAATAATATCTTATATTTTTCTTCAGGTGTATGTGTTTTTTCCCTCATCACTGTTTACTTATGTAATGTTCTCTTTATCATTCCATCTTCTTTTCTCAATAACAATAACAATCAGAAGTTGATTAGCCATAATATTATAAATATTAAAAACACAATTCAATCAATGAATTTAATATTTAACACAATCCTCTCTCGAAGTATAAATTTAATTTCACTTTACTGGCGTGTAGGTTTTAAAAGCGGTGTCATATATTCAGTTTATGCAACATCGGATATTGTTAGGTGTGTTAGGAGAATGGTTGTGCGGCATTCTGCAGGAGAAAATAGACAACAACGGAATTCTATACCAAACTTTTGCTTTCTCCAAAACCCTGCACGAGAAAAAAAAATTCACCCAGCGTATTACTGGATCTCAAGCTCCCCCGTGTGACGAATGCGTGAACGGCGGGCAAATCCGATTACGTCCTCGTCCCGTCTCATTCCGTTCTCGTCCTCGTACTAATGCATTCCACACGCTGAAACAATCCTTCGGAGCAGCTTTAATACCTAAGGTGCGCGCAGAAGGCGCTCGCGGGAGGAGAAATAAATTGAGTTTGGTTCGCTCCGCCGCGTCGCCGGCCTCTGCCCACGCCGCAGACGTCCTCAAAGGAGGACTGGAGGACTGTCCTCTGAGAGAAGACGTCCCTGGCCGCCGCTTGCGGGTCACATCGCCCCACCCCGGCTGCTCTCCTGAGGGCGCCGGAGACAAGGCGGCCCATCAAGGAGAAGGGGATTCATCGCGCATCTCCCAGCAGTAAAGCCAACAGGTACGCTGAACATCTCGTAACAGGCTCATGCCGATGCATTCGTTAAACGGAGACGCCAATGCGGCTGTCAACGCAGAGTAAATTTGCAATGTAATTAATAAATTATTAATTGCTAGCAGAACTCGTGTACAAGATGTTCGATTACAACATTCTCGTTAGATTAAATGTCACAATACAAAAAACTAAAATCACAAAATCTTAATATAACAATAATAGAAAAATTAAAACAACATTACTAAAAGAACATTATTAATATATTACTTACTTCTTAATGCTCATATTTTTATAATATATAATATATTATATATATATATATATATAAATTTATATATATATATTATATTGAAATGAAGGAACGTTTCTGTAATTAGAATAATTACAATGATCACCAATTAAATTTAAATGAAGTACTGGAGTTGATCAGCGCAGTAACCGCGCCGCCGCGCCCCAACGGTCAAATCGGGGGAGTTACGGCGAGGCGAGCGACGGTTAGTGGTGCGCGGAGAGGCCTCGAGTGAAAGCACGGAGGGGCAGTGTTGCGTCCAAGAGTTGTTGTTAAGATGCACGAGAGTTGGCCGCTGATTGGAACCAGTTGGATAAGGATTACAGTCAGATGAATTAGTGCGAAGCAGAATGACGACAGAATTGATAAAATATCATATAAGACAGAAGAAACCGTGTGGCCAGTGGGCTCGTGTCTAAATCCCACCTGCGTATAATATACAGTGGGCAAGTGTTTTATGACATTCGCGCAAGTTGAGAAAGGTTTGCTGAAATACTTAGAACAGCCGACGACATTAAATCACGCGTCGTGGCATTCCAATACCCGTGAGACATTTGTCAGCACCGGGTTGGGTGGACGCCTGGGAATTCATCAGCCTTACGTTGGGCCAGAGAGTTGGTCGCCGAGGAGCGCGAATTCCCGCGGACTGTCGGCGGCGAACCGAAAGGAACCACCACCCGCGTTGCACGACGGCACCGGTCGCCTCCAGAGGAAACAGGTGTCTTTTAAACATCAAGTAGCGTTCACCGTGCGCTGTTTCCAAGCTGCGCATTGCGATTTGTAAATACTATTTGTAAAGTGTGTTCTCTGATCATTAAAATAATTTAGCATGTGCAAGAATATATAACGATTATCTTCCTATTCTGCGCCAAATTCTGGAGAAGACTCATTCACGAAAATGTACCTGTCCCTTGCATAATTTATTTGTCGTGAAAGTACCGCTTCCCAGGATCGTCACAATATATATACAATTAGTGTCGGTCAGCGCCATATGAATATATTTGAAATCATATTGGGATGACTCTTTTGAAGGAACAATTGAAGAAACAGAATAATTCATAACTGTTAAATGTCATCTGGAAAGGTGTTTTAAGTTGATCTAAATTATATTGCATTTGTAAATATATTGATGATATAATAATAATTATGATTATTACTATTATTATAAAAGCATATTTAATCACGACGAGACTGAGGTTGTTAGGTTTGCTTTTCTACCTGAATAAGTTAATTACTTCAAAAAGATAGAAAACGGCAGAACTTTACTTTTACTTCTAAGAATAAACTAAGGACCCTCCCAGCGTGCGCCTTAAGCCATTGAATAAACCCAAAAAACCTAATCAAGACAGAAGCTCAATAACTAAGACAATGACCAATTCGAAAAACTAAACTGAACTAAAACTGGATTCGCTCGCGTAAATTTCATTTTCATTTCCAAGAGATAACATCTTCTCCAGTATCTTTACAGTGCCTCTCTAAATTCCTTTCACTTTGATGCAAATGTGTTTTTACCTACTTATTCCTCTTACTTCTTATTTATATTTAGAGTTCCCTCAAATATACTCACAAGGACTGAAAAAGTTATAATAGAATGTATCAATACGAGTTGTTGCACGATTTAAAAAAATGTATTAATTTATTTTAAGTTTTATTACACGTTAACATCAAATTTAATCATGTGGGATGTAATTCCAAAAATATGTGTAGCATGTGTGTATCTGTTTAAGATAATGAATTTGGATTTATAAGATGTACTTTATCGTTCTGTAAAATAAAGAAGACCTAAATTTAATAAAAATAATTTGAATTGCTAAATACGAAGAAAAAACAATGTGGGTACCGCAGCGAAACAAGGGAAAAAAAGAGTACAAATTTGCGGAGAACAACGGACTGAAGTTAAAAAGCAGTGGATAACACGATTCATGTTTCCAATAATTCGACGCAAATATGTCTCAGATTTCTGAAAATATCGAAAATATTGTAATTTCAAAATATATCTAGTATTCAAATTTTAGCTCATCTATTTCCCACTATGGATTTGAAAATGTAATATGTTGTACTCGGAAATAAAAACATTTGAGCAAATCTCGTTCGCCTTATTCAACTTTTCTTTCCTGATTTAAACTTTACTTCTCATTTCAGAACCGACTACATAAATTAAAAGCTCGTTGAAACTCCTCGACACATCTGCACACACGCGGACGTTCTCTCAACTGGTTAAATGTGGAGTTCACCTCACTAAAAAGCTGGTATTAAAGGGCGAAAGTAGTGCAGTTGACTAATTGCATACACGAACATACATGAAAAATAACGCTTCAGCCACATTTTCACTATAAGGAATTCATTTTTACTACTCAACAATGAATCACAGCACATGTTTTGACAATTATGAATACATTTAGAAGTTTAGTACTGAAAAATTGCAGTTGTGTCACTTCTACTTCTTTGAGATTGTAATTTTTATATCACTTTGCTTAACAATTCAAAACGAAGTACGATTCCACAGAAGACGATTTCTTATTTTCCTCAAAAGATGGAACATTTTTTAACAATTTTTCAGAGCCAAAAATTTTGAAGGTGATATATTTAGTAAGTAATATGCAAATGTATACATCAATAATCCAACACGCAATTTCAGAATTTTGATTTGGAAATCCTTTTAAATTCCGTAGACGAGCAACCCAAGAGTGTAGTTCTGTCATTTCATGATTATTTTTGTCTTGGGAGTAGTTACACGAGTACAACCTACCAACCACCGTTTGCATTTCAACGGCCTCTCCCTTCGACAAACCACAAGTACATAACAACTAAGCACGGATTAAAGAAGATTCCAACACAAGTTAATAATACGCCCTGGCCAGGAGCTACAACGCTCTCGCGATCTCGAATAAACCACCATTTACGGAGCAATCAAGAAACACTGTTTATACGAAAATTTAAAACCGTGCTTGTACGCTACGTTTGCATGTTGAGATTATAATATTCAAAAAATAACATAAATTTAATGTAAATAGTATAGAAATTGAATAAGAAAGAAACTGGTGTTTGATATTTCAAACTGTGAGTCTGTAATGGGTTGCAACTTAAGTTTGCAACGCGAACTAATAGGGAGAGAGTAGGCTTCCACGGCCGGAGTCAGTTTTTACTAGGCTGTCCGGGTAACGCCGCGTCCATGGCGAAGGTGCCGACGTTTCGGTCGCCATTCTGCAACTTCCTCAGGCGTAATACCATGTCGTCATTACACAAATTCTGAATTGCGTGTTTGATGCTTAAGTCAAACAATTTGCATATTACTACTAAATATGCCATGCGTCATGAGGCCTGATGAAGGAGAATGGCGACCGAAACGTCGGCACCTTCGCCATCGACGCGGCGTCACCCGGACAGCCTAGTAAATGCGAACTAATAGCCGTGATTCTCCATTGCAACGCGTATTCCCGGGGCGTGCGGCCCAGCGGTCGCTGGGGCGGGAGATGAATTTTACCGCGGGGCGGGGCTCGCACACCGCCTGTCATCGGATCTCGCTTTCACCCCCGACGCCGGCGCGCGCAAACACTATTCGAAAGCATCGATAAACAAATCCCAGTCCCTCGACGGTATAAATGCCGGGCATTGGTGGCGAATCCCATTGACCTTATTGCGCATAATCCTCCTTTAATTCGCCGCCATGTTCAATTAGATTGCCTGTGAATAGCATTTGTGCGAAAACATGCACGAGTGTTTATCACTTAACAAAGATTTTAAAAAGTGCTGTAATCAATCATAACATACGTATTTTTTTATATAAATCCATGATCAGGATAAGCATATTGCATAAATTCTGATAAAATGCACTGAAAGAAAAACGTATGATATGCACTTCGCAAAATTTAGGGCACGTTCCGCTGAATTACGGTATCGATACTGTAATCAATATTGTCCTGTTAAAAGGGCGAAAAGTGATTGATAGTTTGTTCGCTAAAATAATTGTTTCATATCATTCATTAATAAGGTATATAAGTATTGGTAGATTTATTTATGGGCATTAATAAAGAGATGTAAAAAGGACTCCAGTTCGGACAAATGAATCACCTCAAATTCCTGAAACCTTTTGGTAATGAAATCCGGGTAGGTTTGACATTTTAGCATAGTGAACTATTCTCTTCTTTTCAGTAAAAGAAATTCCTTTCCACAATCACAAAACGTACAATTTCATTCAAGCTGTGTACATCATAACAACGAAATTAATTCCAACGGAGCAGATAAAATTCTAAAGAGCACTAAAACATTAGTGAAAATCCTTTGTCAACGAAAATGAATAGCTACTGAACAATGTCTCCCGTTTGTCAGCATTATGAGATCGTCAAAGAAGTCTGAAGTGCTAAACTTCAACTAAAATATATAGTAGTATCCCGGAATGTGCATTTAGTTGGAATGGTGTGTAGCCAGAATACATGTTTAATGGGTCTTTAATGCATAAACATTGGTTTACTGCAAAATATTTGTCCCTCTGTGGACAACACTAGACTGAACCGCCTGTAGGATTTCCCCCAAAATGCATATTTTGCGATCGATCGAGATGCGAGGCCCTGCAAATTTGAAATTGATATTTTGACTTAGAATACTTTTCATGAAGCCTCAAGAATATTTTCAAAAATTTCTCTGCTCCAAATTTTTGGATTACATTAACCTTCAAAATGGCAAGTTTCTTTTTTAAAAATTCTGCACGTCTCAATTTTGTTAAACAGTCTGAATTTTCAAAAATTCCAAGAGTTTTAAACGTTTTCGGTTTTTTTCCACAATTACTATTTATCATTCCACTTATTCGAACTCTGGTGGTTAATTGTTGGCGATTAGTTCTAAATATTACTACAGTTGGGGTGCAGTTAACGTTCCGAATCGAGATGAAATATTAAGTACCACAGACACACAAGATTTTGAAAATATTTAACCTGATCGCCACGCAAATCTGGTAAGAGATTTTTATCTTACGAAGGTTCAGTGGTCATCAGAGAAAAACAAGATGACTGAAGAAAAATTTAAAACTTATTGGCACAATTCAATTTTATACTCTTTAACCAATTTTATGATTATTGACTCCACTTCGCCCACTTAATTTCAAAAAAACAATACTAAAATTGATTAAGGGGGCATTACTTACGCGTATCTTGCTTAGAGCCCCCTGCCGAGAAGAGATACGTGTTGTTAGGAAAGAAATTACAGCAAAATCTGTCTGAAAGACCCTGCGCGAAGTCTACCGTGTTGAAGGTTATCTCAAAGTATTGCTATTCTGAATTTCTTGATTTTCTCTTTAAATGAAAGGTTGTGTATCCTAGATGAATTACGAATTCCTCATGAGCGGATTTATAGTGCAACAATTATGTTTAAATACCTCAAAATTAACAAAATTAAATTTTATCTGCGATTTCTTCATGACATATTTAATTTTGTTACACAAGTTGCATGAGATCCACTGAAAGCAGTCATTTTTCCGTCTGGTGCGAGTGACCTCGTGAATTTGAGGTGATAGTTACCTAAGAGAACAAACAGAGTTTTTAGGCGCGACGATCAATGAGTGTCACTTCAAGTTTTCTTCTCAGTCAGCTACCGTCAAATTTTAAAGGATTTTTACTAGCATCAAATAAAAAAACTAAAGATTGATCTACCGATCAAATCAACTTTCAGTTGTTGTTGTTATTTGTTATTATTTTGCGTGTGAGTGAGTGAACAACCAAAACTGCATATAAAAACGCTCGCCTTAAACCTGTCATTTTCAAACTTGTAAGCTACACAACAGCTCTTGCCAAAATATAACAAAGAATACATCCCGAGCCCCTTCCAAAGCATTTCCACATGATGATCGACAACTTTAAGATTTTTAATTGTCTAAATCCCACAGAAACAAAGATACACCGATCAGTGTCTCTCTGAGAATCGTGAGACAAAGAAATTTCAAAGCATAGTTCTTACCACTGATAATTGTGGTATTCTGCACTGTTTCTTTAAATCCATCGCGACTTCAATATGTCGTATGCCAACTGCACCAGCAGGAGCACGCCGGTCGCCGGAGGCAGGGACGTGAACGGGCATGGGAACGGGTAGAGAGGAGGGAAGTGTAGGGGTGGGGTGGGGTACTCGGGAAACGACACCGCGCGGCGCGCCATTGGTCGCTGAGAATTAGTTTGCCGGGCGGAGGAAGGCGTGTTGTGCTGGCGGGGGTAGTGAATCAGTTAATTTGGCCACTTAATTGACCGGCTAATGAAGTGGGCAGTGCGGGCGCGTGGTGGTGTTTGCACGTGCGCGCGCTGACAGGGGTTTAGAGCCCGGGAGGGCCGAGGGCTGAGAAGGGCCGGCGGAGGCCGGCTGGCCCTGCGTGACGTCGGCGCGGGCAACGCGCCACGGAAAGCCAGGCGCGCCTTCCAATGTAGAAACTTCGCTGAACGCACTTTTTTATGGACAAAATTTGTCTTCAATTGATGTCTTCAAAAATGTCTTCAATTGATTGATTTTCTGGGTGCGTAAACAACTAAGATCATTATTCCCGTAAGTGTTGTGCATGTTTTATCGCGGGAGATAGCGATGTTCTTTCTTCGCTTGATGGCGAGAGACTGTGCTGACCTACACGTCGGCTAGCGGGGTTTCCCCCATCCAAGGGTCATCTCCCACCATCACGGTACCGTCCCAGCCGGGACAAGCTCTAAGATCCCGACAAGTGTGGTAGTGTGACATGTGACTATAAGTGTGTGAAAGTAAGAGACGAAGATAGGACAAGGAAGAGGAAAGAAATATCGCGCGCGGTCCGTGGCTTGTTCGTTATAGTACTGCTCCGGCATTCCCCTGCCATTAATTGAGCACACCACGTAAAACTACCGATCAGAGAATCATGCCTGTAGAACTCTTCTCCAGATAGGAGCTGAATAAGATCTAGCTATCTAGCCAGTGTAAAAAAATCCTGCCACCGAGGGACACGAACCCTCAAAGTTCATGTCTTTAATCATTCAAATATCTTTTCAAACTTCTCACCAGCCGAGATGGGTCAGTGACATTATCCAATGCCGTTGCAGCGTTTCTGTCGAGAGAAATTGGGTTAAAATCCCGACGGTGGCGAATTTTCGACACTAGCTCTGCAACTGCGACGGTAAGTCAAGAAGAAACTGCACTCAATTTTTACAATTGGATACAACAGCGACACAAATATTACGAGACTATTTTCCAATAAAATCACCCCACTTTTCAAAGTACTTTATCCATCACAGTGCAAGCTTCCCGATACCATAAGAAGAGACGAATATTTCATATTTTCAGCATAAAAGGCCCACAAAGCGATTTCTTCCGTGACAATATTCTCTTTTCTCTCCCACAGCATTACAATACTTTCCTAGTATATGTAGTATGCGATAAAGTAAAGGGGTATTCGGTTAAGCAGTAAGTGACGTACGCACCAATTCTGTCACTTCCGGCGAATCTGCAGCCTCTTTAAGTGGACCAAACAGATAATAATTAATTAGATGCGCCGATTTCTTAACTATATCCAGGGCGCGCAAATGACGTATTACTCCCGCAAGTGTTTTTGATACACGAGCTCCCCAGTCCTCCCCACCGCTGAAGAGCATGGCCCGTTGAAAAAAGGTTCCACTCGGAACGGCACGTACCAATTCGCAATGCTACCAACAAACACCTTGTACCTTCAAAACATTCTTATCATTTCTCGTGGCACGCTTCGCCGCGTGAAGTTCATGCGCCCCAGGCAGCCTTCTTAAGCCGTGACGTAGCCAGAGCCCTCCTCTCACCCGCAAAAGTGTGTGAACGACGAGAGCGGCAGTATGCCATGCGCGTGGTCATACAACAAAAGTACCTCTTTTGACAATACCTCTCGGTGTTCTGAATGCAGAACCATGCACGTAGCGCTGACTTGTAAAACGACAATTTATTTCACTGCCTGAGAACAGAACAGTACAAAATACTACACATTTAAAGTTGAACGCGAACATGCAAAATGTTAGATGCCACTGCATTGACCCGTGAACGTTGATATCGTTTAAAGAATGATTGAGTAAACACTAAGGAGTGGACTTTGATGACCTTAAACCGCCAAAACTGAACAAGGCCCTAAAAGCAAAGACAAAAGACGCAAAAAATCTTATCAAAACCAGTTCAGATGAACAACTCTAGATTATTGATGTAACCGAGGTTTCGTTCAAGTGAGCTCAGCTTGCAAACTTTTGGTTTGGACTGTTCTTTACTAGGAAATCCCCGTCTTTAGTTATCCCGAAATCGGCAGAACCTACAATGGCCGTGAACGTCACAGAAACCTTAGAATACATGCTCACAACGGCTGACATTACAATTACTGAGTGAAGAAATCTCTACTCAGGATTCTTCGGAGAACATTTGTTGCATCGTATTATTATTTGAAGTAAGTACCATTAAAATTATATTAAAATCGATGATATCTGCGCAAAATACTCTAAAAACTTGGGGAAGAGGTAACAATAACTTCTTTTTCAAAACCGACGAAAAATACAAAAAAAAATTGATAATTTCCTTTTGGAATAACATAAAATGATTGTATATACTACAAGGTATTGTTCTCAAGTGAAAAGAAGAAAATGACATTTCATTAAAATTCGCCCCTACTGATCACCATGACCCGTTTGTTAAGGTTCTGCTCAAGCACACGACTCATATTGATCGGAGAAATCCCGATCAGAGGCTTTATTGAGACATCAATTGATGCCTTGAGCTCCTTCTGCGGGTTTGAAATCTTGAAAAAAAATGTGCACAGATGCAACGTCGGTGACGAGAGTTGATATCAGGAACTGTGACGTGTGGAAAACTGGGCGATTATCATCAGTTTTAGTAGGCGAAATTCACGAATTACAGCAAAAGTGTTGCTGGACAAAACCATACAAAATGTTTTTCCTGAACGTTATCCCCTCCCCCCCCCACACACACACTTTTCAAGAACAACAAATAAAACATTCTCATATAACACTGAAATTAATTAAATATTTAGTATTAGATAAATCAGTGGATACGCGCAGTATGAGAATAGAAGAAATGTTATAATGAAATACTTGCATGTTTCAGTCAAAATCAAAACTGTTTCATTGTTTTTGGGTTTTCCGAGTTCCTGGGTATCTTAAAGAAACCATAAACATCTCTTACATGGCCGGATAGTTTTCTTTCAATTTCTGCGCGCATCGGAAATCAGTAATATAGATCTCAGACTGGATGTGTAGATGAACAATTCAGATATGAACTTTGTTTTTCGACGTATAGCGAAGAACCAACAACAGTGAGGCTCGAGCTCTGGTGCCCGTTTGAAGGAAATACTGACTCAGTGAAACAAGGAGTTTTCAATGGATAAAATATTTTAATCTCCCCGAAAATGTAGTGTAAGATTTCTGTACAAGATTAAAATGATTTCACATGACTCGACGCGCGTTTATTAAAAAATTAAAGAACTTCGCAATTCACACATCAAACATTGGATAGTAAAAATATCTAAATATTGAAGAGCTGACAAATATGCGGCGCATGCAAAAACTGCTTTTAATTGTGTTAAGAGGATCCAAGAACATTTTCTCGAACAACCACTCCGAATGTCATGCGCAAATAAATATGAACCTCTAAAATTCCGAAAATTTCACAAACTTAATTTTTTAAGACCTGTTTCACACCTTCAATGTTAAAACTATTTTATATGCAAATTTTCTTCGATACTCAATTTTTAAATGATGTCATGTACCTACTTTGTAACATTCATAAGTTGGTGGTTTTGAGACAAGCGTTACAATTTTCCAAAATATCTCTAAAAGATTTCTCGCAAACAACTGCAATATTTTTCTTTAAAAGTCGAAAAACGATGAATAGAGCATAATACACTAAGTTGCATGACAATTGCCATTTTCATTAACTCTTTACTCTTTCAATAATTATACTATACTACTAGGTATTTTTTAACACCTCGAATGTTAATATTTACTTTACAGATGTATATAATACTTTTGTGGACTTTTTGTATTTTTGTATTTAGCCGTTATAAATGTGCCGTAAAGGGCAATTCGTCTCGACACCGTTAGATCCCGGGATTCCTAGTTGGCCACCCAACCAGGAACCGTTATGACGCGAATGCACTTGACCTGCGTGTCTTCACATAGTTCACGAATTCGGCTAGCGACGCCAGTTTAGCGGTCGTGGCCATTCATTAAACCATCCTAGCATTCACCTGGATGACCTGGAGGGACACCACGAAAACCCGGTCAAGATGCCCGGCACGCGGATTGAACCCGGCCCTCCCGAATGCTAAGTCAGTGCGCTACGCCCTCAGTCACTTCGCTTGGTATTTATGGACTATAATGTTTCAAATGATATCTTTTAAACTTTCTAAAAACCAATGTTACAATGTGTAAATATTTACCTCATTTTTTATATTATCAAGAATAACCTCTTATGTCTCCGCAGCAGTAATTAAGAAATTGTGGTCTTCAATTTGTACATGTGTTCGAATACTTGAACAGGCAAACATTATTTCTTTAACTGTTTGTTATGATAAAATGAATTCAATCACAAAAGTACCATTTTCATCACAATGTTTGAATTTTCAAATTTGTAAGATGTGCATATTTCGAATCTCTTGCACTTCGTTTGGTGAGATATTTTTGAAAGATTGTCATCTTTTTAAAGAGAGGATGTAAGCTGATTTGATGAAAGTGTGAGTAGTTATAGCCTCACTATTTTACTGTCTTTTTCGCGCCAAAAGCTCTGTATGCCACACACAATTTCACAGAATTTAGCATCTTTAAGTAAGATGAAAAATAATTCTGAAAAATTAAGAAATATATCTACGTAATTAATGAAGCGAGTAGTTAGACATAAAACAATGTTACGAGTGTTAGTAATTATTAAACACTGTATTCATGTAATAATTTTAATTAATATATGTAATGTATAAATGTATTAAATTGTTCATTTATGTAAAATCAATTGTTTTTGTTACTTCAACTATTCTAAATGTGATAGGTGAAGAAGTTCAACTTCTGTAGCAATTATTCTTTTCCAAATATTAAATTACTATTTCAACAAATAACAAATGGAAGAGTAATAAATAATTTGTTCTCGTAAATAGATCCGCATTCAATTTTCTCTCCGCCACTGCAATGCCATACGCATTGCAGAAAGTTTCAAAAACAACACACTCGAGCTCCAATGACAAATCGATGGAATCCGTGCCAAATTCTGCCCGCAATAAAACCTAATAGCATTCTACAGACCATGTCGAGATTTGCGTTATTTTGTATTCACTGCCTTCAGCTTCCCATGTGAAGGATTTCGTAAACTATGTTCAAGCGAAGTGAATACCAAATTCGTGTTGGTAAACAATTGGGTAATTTATCATTTAGGGTATAACGAACAAGGGCGAAAATCCAACGAGCAATTTCCTGCGATGTACAACATTTCAAAATATTAACTATTAGCTATTACAGAGAACATTTTGCTGTGAAGGTAAACAATACGACGAACAGCTTCGATTAGTCAAAGATTGGAATTGAATTTGAATTCAATTAAATTGGAAGCTACGTTTACCTTCTCACTCACTCATTTTTTATTAATCTCTGTATAATAATAATGATAATAAATTATTATTAATATGATTAGTATTATTATTATTACTTCCCAAAAGGAAAGGCTCAAGGAAAGAACACTTCTTTCTAGCGATTACTTAACACATCCTTCCTAGTCTCTGAGATGTGAATCTGATTACAGCTGAAATACAAAATTAATTAGGCGAATTCACTAAACTAACTGATTTATAGTTATTAATAATTAGGAATTAGCTCGAGACCAGCCTTAAGGTTCTGGAAAGAGGTGAAGACAATAATTCGGCGAGAACAGCATGATCAAGTCAGATGTGATGAAGGTCAAGCATGGACACTCGTTTGCGAGAACGAAAGGGTTATGTACTACAACAGTAATATCACACAATTCTGTTGCAACTACTGCCAACAAAAAAGCAATCGCGTGTAATCTACTGAAGAGATACTGCATTTAGAAAATTTTCCGTTTAACTTCTTGGTTTTATTGTACATTTTTGTAAAATCCACATTCTATCATTTGCAAAACAAAATGACGTAACGATCAGTTAGTAAAACAATTTATTTACATTGTCATCGCGTTAAATTCCATACATCTCGCTCCGTCGCAACATAAACTACCAGAATTCCCATTTCGTTCGTCCATGTGCAAACCATTGCACAAAACTCAGGTTCGCCCGGTAAAACGATTCCACTCAATGAATTGGCTGTATCTAGGGCAACGCAGGCGTAGAAATAAATCATGAATGATGCATGGCACCATTTCAACCGCATGCCCGACCATCGCGAATTAAACAGTTGTTTTTGATCGAAATATTTGCTACTCGAGGTTTCCGCCGGTGCACGCGCAGCGGCGGAGTCCCGCCCGCGCTGCGCTCTGGTGGCTGCACGCCGCACTGTTTGCCTGCGTGGTGTTTGTTGTGGGGCCGTCGCGCGTCGCCCGCAGAGCGAGTGGGCTGTGCGCCAGAGCGCGCCACTGAGCTGTGCGGTTGCTCGCAAACGATGTTTTCTTTCGACTCCTCTCCCTCCCTTCCCCTCCCCCACCCTCGATCCACAGCGATTTCAAAAATGAGACGCGAGTGCCGTTCATGAGGTAAAGTTAAACAGAAAGCGGAAACGAGGTACATTACTTCATAAAATGAACCATCTGTTATTCACCAAATAGGGGTTCAATAGTTCTGAGTCAAAACGTTGTTCCACCACTGGTTTTAGGGAGTATGTTGTAATGTTTTGAAGTTTTTGCTGAGAATTGAAACAGATAACGAACTTTTCAAAACTGGAAAATTTGAGTGTGTTCCCCTGACTCCAACTCCGCATTACTACCTTTCCAATAAATGTACAATTAGGGGTGTACAATGTGCTTTATAGGCACGAATAAGAATTTAAAAACCTACGTAGGTTCAGCTTCCCCACGACATCTAACAAAAAATCACTTCTGTTAACATATATCCGACACTATTGCTAAGATTAAATCCATTTACTTGTGATTCATTTCAAGAAAAATGAGACATCAGCTCTCTCACTACGACAGGGGTTCCCAGTCTGCAAATGCTATTCGTATATAACGTGCTAGAGTTTTGGCAGCGAACATATATTAAAATAAATAGCATTAATAATAAATTGCTCGAAGTAAACATTTTGAAACCTGAGCTTCCCAATTGTGTGTTTCATTTGAAAATAAAATTTCTGAGTTGCTGGTATTTTAGGACGGAGGTACTCCCGTCTAAATTTTAAGTGGTACTCGGTGGCTGATGGGAACCCCTGATCTAAGAAACCAAAAATTAATAAGAAAAAGTGTCACTTTTCGTCTATAACTGTTTGTTCCCTACATATATGTACCACTTGCATTGTTTTAATAGCCCAAGATACCTATTCTTCCTTTTTAAAGTAGTGACAAATCAAAAGATATAATGGTTTAATAATTATTTCACGAAATCGATACAAACTTTCTAATCTTTAAGTAGTGATTTCGTAATCAAGTCAATATATTTGCCACAAATACTGTTTTAGTAGTTCAAATTCAAAAACACATTGGACAAAACCATTGTGTTGAAACCATATTGTAATGTGCATGTGTAATTTACACTGAGTTACGGTTTCCATTTTGCCATAATTTCGAGAAAGAGATCGCCCGTTTCCTAAAGCGTTATTTCAATCATCTTACAATTTGAATATATTACAAAAATAACCAATTAATCGGCATTGTACAAAAATCTTTTCAACTACATCATATTCTATCCGTACACCCGAGACGTTCCAGTTCCTGTAGAACAAGGAGATGTGGACGGTGGATTGGTGCATCATTCTAAAAGGAAGAATAGCGCGCGGTGTGTGGCACTTAGTTTCACAACAAGCTTGTTTTATTCACGATATCACACTGTTTTGGAATCCAGTCGGCATCGTTGGAGGAAAATATCGAACAGAGCAGCCGGAGTCAACAATTCCAAGCGGAAACATTCTTCAGAGAAGCAAGCAATGATTCAGAGAAGCAAGCAATGATTCAATGATATCTTTGTGCCCGCAGTTCTCGGTTTTTCCTCCGAACCGAGGTTAATGTAATGACTGATGAGTGATGCTTAGAATATGATTTCGACGATGACAGAGCAATGATGGAATGAGAGGCAGGGAAAACGGGAGGACCCCAAAAAAAGATTCGCGTAGTTAACGATCTGAACATGGCCAAGGTGGTCGTTCACTTAGTCGAGCCCAGCTCCTAGTCAGATGTCGAAAATTCTACTCATCAGGTATCGAACATTAGTCCTCCCAGTCCAAGACGCTACAGTTACAAACTCTATAAGGGTCTGAAAGTTTGATCAATAAGGAATAACAACCTACATCTACGATGGATTTTGGAACAACGATCCTTCAATGAGAGGCTCTTGAGACGTGACACGCGCAACCCACTACAAACACGTATGGAGTATGAAGAAGCGCTATCCATTACTGACATTTGCGAAAATCCATTACCGTCACTGAAGCGCATAATCCACTAAATTTGTACAAATCCAACGCATCGTCATGTCAATTTTCGTCATGCAAAGAAAAAAATGTGAAACGCGCCGCACCGTCCATTTCAACTCAACTTTCGCATGCATTGAGAGGAGCTGTGAGCCACTCGTCCGGTGCAGGGGTTGGTAGAGTATTAAACGAATTAAAATGCCCCATTGAGGAAAACCCCGGCCGCATTCCTCGTGGACGCTAAAGCGTCCCCCATCCCCACCTCTCCCCCGCCCACAATTCATGGAAGCGGCGTTGCCAAGCGCATCCTACTCGCTCAGGACAGTTCGCTGCGGCACATGCTGGGCTCCAAACGCAACGCCAAAGTGCCCCGTGCTAAAGGGGCGCATACAAAACCACGACATATTATTACAGCAATCAAACTGATCAATGTCAACTGCACTTTTACTGCGTTGTTAGTGTTTTAAGGCGCCTACCCGGACGTCACATGTCCGGAGTCCGGGAGATCTCGGACAGAAACGCTGTGGGTTCTACTTGCACGTAGATATATTCCCTCATTTTGCGGCGTCGTGACAACTTCCACTCAACGTGTATAACCGTTCTTACATCACCCAATTTTTCTTGTCCTTTCCGGGTGGCGTAACGCACGATATTTGTGACAAGAACGCGTTCAACCTGAACAGCGCCATTCACTAAGTCCCTGATTACTCACCGACTACAGTTTGGGGCCGAAGGTCTGGCGCAGCATAGTTTTCCGCGATGCAGCTGGTGCTACCTAGACGTCATTACTTGTCCCTGTATTCCGCTAAAATGGGACCAAGGATATAAGATCCGGAGAGCCATACTTGTGTAGCAAGAACACACAGAACTGAAGGGCCCGCGGATGACATCATGTGGTGGATTTGGGGGAATTTGCAAGATATCAAGGATGCCGCGGGCGATAAACACCCTACTGGATATGAGACCATTCTCAACAAGATCTACGATACGTCTACTTGTGGCTAACAAATAAGAAGACAAATAGATAAAGAAAATAATTTAAAGGATTTTATACGTTAAAAAATTAAAATTAAAGACGTATTACGTTTTTCATCGTAAATTTTGTGTCTTCACGTCTTCATAACAATTCAATCCATGTATTTTGGAGATCAAAGAATCAAAACAAGTACTTCAAGATGTAAGTACACTTACTGTATGTATACAGATACTAAGGCGTACGCTGTCAAGGAAAAGCATCTAGAGCGCAGGCAAAGTATTTTTATCGCTCTCACATTAGGGAATGCGCAAGAAATGAGCGTCTCCTACATTTGATCCAGTCATTGTTTGATATTCCAATGGATGGACAGTCGGCACATGTACGGCAGTCAACGATATCCTGACAATTCACCATAGACGTTCTCGCTTCTTCATATACTTGAAAACGTGACTGAATGTAGACATTTTTTAATAGAAAATTGGATAAAAAATTCGCTCTCTTGCGTTTTTGCATCCTTTTGACCCACTGCGCTGCGCTTGGCACATAGCGCCATAACCGTGTCCTTATTACCGCCCATTCACCGGCGGCTCCCTTTTTCATTCATTGTCCATCGATTTTGTCATTAGCCCAGCGCTGGCCGCAGCAGCACAAGCACCGTTTGGCCGATTCCACGAGCCCCTCTTATCGCTCGCGCCGCCGCCCCCGCGCCGCCGCCCCCGCGCCGCGCCCCGGCCGCCGCCCCACGGCCGGCCGTCCCCGCGCTACGCCGTCCCCCGGCGGGCCGCACCGCCCCCGCGCCACCCGCCCGTCCCGCGCCGCCGCCCGCGCCGCCGCCCCGCGCCGCCTCCGCCCTGCCGCGCCGCCGCGCCGCCGCTCCGGCCGCGCCCCCGCGCCGCTCGCGCCGCGCTCCCCGCCGCGCACCGCCCCCGCAGCCGCACGCCCGCCGCGCCGCCCCGGCCCCGCCCCGCGCGCCGCCCCCGCCGCCCGCCCGCGCGCACGCCCCCGCGCCGCCGCCCGCGCGCCGCCCCGCGCGCCGCCCCGGGCGCCGCCGCCCCAGCCGCGTCGCCGCCCTCGCCGCCCGCCGCCGCCACGCGCCGTCCGCGCGCGCGCCGCCCCCGCGCGCCCGTCGCCCCGCCGCGGACCGCGCCCCGCCGCGGCGCCCCGCGCCGCCCGCCCCCGCGCCGCCCCTCCCGCGCCGCCGCCCCGCGCCGCCGCCCCGCCCGCCCGCGCCGCCGCGCCGCGCCGCCCGCCCCCGCGCCGGGCCGCTTCGCCCCGCGCCGCCGCCCCCGCCCCGTCCCCGCGCCGCCGCCCCAACGCCGCCTCTTCGCGCAAACTCAATCACCGCCGGTTTCACGTCCTCCTAAACCCCTCCCCATACTACCCAAACTCTCTCTATGCCCTTCACCACACCCCCTTCGCGCAGCCCCACCGCGCCGCTGGCCACCCACTGACTCTCCTTCATCGTGCAGCATCCCTCGACCAACACGAATAAGTTACGAGGTACGCGTCGAAAGTTTCCGAACTGACCACGTGCCAAGGGTGATAAAAAAGGGTTAATTATAATCTTGTCTTTCTTGTATTTTGACACGCTAATTTTATCTAAAAGTTAACATATCCTTATCCTAGAAAAATTCTCTGATGGCCTGCTGCAACTCTCCATCATAATAATTTTTTCTACCTTCAGTGTACTTTCAGTTTAGAAAGGTTACACTGAACTAGGTTAGATTCACTGGGGGCTGGATCTGGGGTGTACTGGGAGTGGAAGGAGAAATGAAGTTCGAGTCTTATTCCTTCCCACCAGCTTGTGCAAAT
>BOPP01000092.1:2161129-2181602 GCA_017312745.1 Gryllus bimaculatus
CCCCCCCCCCCCCCAGTAGCATGCGCTTCGCATTCCCTTCGGATTGAGAGTGTGCAACGCGTCCGCCAGAGTCCCGTCTGCCGAGGACGCATTGATTTATTGATTAGTGTTTCCGGAAGCGCCGGATATGATCATTAGCCCCGAAGATGAAGTGGGTGTTACATTCACGAAGGTGGCGGTGGCCCTCTCAGATAGAACGTGAGACCCGGCGCCGACATCACGATGATGATTCTGCCAATAAAGCACCGCCTTAGCCGAGACAAGCTCGATCTCCCGCCTGATTTCCCAAATGTTTAGTGCGTATAGGTGTATGTATGTGTATGTACCGAGAGACAATGGGACTAGGATGAGAGAGAAAATATTCTATTCTATTATCATTCCAATCCAGCCGAGAAGAAAGCTTTCGACCTAACACTTGCCAGCGAGGGGAGAAACGTGATCATAACTGAAAACAGAATTTTTATCATCAAAGTATGTTCTTTAACGAGCCTCTAAAATTATAGAAAATAAAATGGAATCGAAATATAATACTCAATATTTAAATACATTACATACTTGAATCAACAAAAAACAAAAATTACGCGGGAATAATTTATCGTAAATGTAAAAATCACTCGCGTACCGCAGTTGCTTCATTATGTAATTCAAGAAAATATAAGTTCGTGAAAAACCAAAATGAGACAAGAAGTTCTAAAAACATGAGTCTCTCCAATGTAACAAACGATGATAACCATTTAACCGAAGTGTAGGTTGTCCTAACATTTCGAATTATCAGTATTAAACAGATGCGGAAATAAGCCCCAAAGCTCTAAAAATTTAAATCTAAGCATCCTTGATATTTTTAGCTTTTTTAATAAAAAAAAGCCAAGCAATCAACTAGTTCTTGGAACTGAATAAAAATAATCGAATCTTTACTTGTAAAGGTTCGTCTCTTGCAGGTAGTTTTCTTCCCTTTTTCCTTTACCTACAAAGTCCTTCTAAAAGAAGATATAAACCATTCCCTTTACTTCAAGGCATTAACAATTAAAATCAACGGAAATAGAATTCCTCTTCCACTGTATTAATGTTAAATGAATATCCTTACTTAATAATTTATTATGAATTTTGAACAAGGTTTTAAATCTGGCCCACACACAAATCTCTCAATCCTATCGACTGAGTTCATTAATAAAACTAAAAGGGAAGGCAATTAGAGATGCGTCAATTACAGCATAGACAGAGAGAGAGAGAGAGAGAGAGCTATCTCTTGTCGTTCATAATAAATAATGGAATACGAGAGCTTTGCGTCTAAGAACTGTACTCGGAAATCAGAATACAAATTCAAAATATGCTTCTTTTTTGTAATAACTTCTTGGAAAACAACACATTTATTTTTGGAAACTTCAACCTTGCTTTTAATGAGTTTCATATGACCAGTTTTCAAACATCCACTAAAAAGGTTGATGTAAATGAACCGTGGCGTTCAGTACTCAAAAGTTATATCGAATGGATTAAAAACATCGTCTCCCGAATGAACGCTGGGCCGATAAACTGGCTGGCCGACGAATGGCAATTTCACCTGTGCAGCAGAAAACCGCGAATTCTCTAGTCTCAAGATAACTCGGAGCAACCACTGTTGCCAGGTCGCAGAGGTCTTAGAGTTGAAGTCTTGACGGTGGCGCGTTTTTTACACTGAATAGATAACCATGACGAGTGCAGCCGCTGTCTGGAGGAAAATTATAGCAGCCAGCTTCTCTTATCGGTAGGTTTTCGTGGTTTCTCCGATCAAGACCAGTCAAATGCCGTACCCTAACAAACGGTATTCGAAGGACGGACGGGGTTCGGATCATATACCGCACACTCTCTTTCCTTTCTTCTCTGTGTCTACTTCTCCCACCTTACACACATACACACGCACAGCACTACCACATATCGGGAGATCAGTTTCGAGTTCAGAGCTTGTCCCGCCTGGATCAGTGCCTCCTCCCCTCTGAGGTGGAGATATCTGAAGATTGAAACTCTGCAAGCCGGTGTGTATGTCGGCTTCGGATAACTTTCCAGTGGATAATGACCACCTTCACCTTCTTCTAGGATAAAGCATACACTATACCTACGTAACTACGGACCGCAGTAGATGGCGCGTCCACATTCACGCAATAACGTAGTCTCCGGAGCAGTCCGTTCGTTGTTTTCCTTTTACGTTATCATGAGCGGGATGGGAGTATTAGATCTATATTTTTCGTAATTATATCCTACACCTAACTTATTTTGCACTAATTGTACTTTGTCCGTAAAGGAAATACTTTTCTAATGTAAGACAATCCCACACTGTGCACCCCACTAGATCTGAGAGTCTCAGAATCTTCGAGCGTTTCAGAGACAGCGAATGTCGACTACGAACGATCGCGGTTTGCGTCTCCCGCGGTTTCTCGAGCGAAAATACGTGGACGTAAGACACTGTCACGCGATTTGGTGTTTAAGTGCGTAAAAAAAGTGAAATGGATTGATGTTCCTCTCATGGGCATGTTTGCACCTCTTTTTAGGAGGCTTGTCAAGCAAAAATAATCGTAGAGGCTGAAGAGTGGTGACAGTATGAAGAAAGTGATGGCGACGTGTTCCCCGACTTTATACTAGTAAAAACTAATTTTCATCACGTAATTTAATGATATGATAATATCTATTAAAACGTTAGTTTGAAAGAAAAAGTAACAAAACTGGTTATCCAATCAACATACTACTGTAAGGATGAAATAATGTCAACAACACTTCATCAGGATTCTCACTAGTCCTATAAGTCTCTGCATATTCGAGCGCCGACCTAAACAAACTCTGGTGCACTCCAACCCCGTTGAAGACCATGATAATGTCGGCATCACAGCCTTCGACCCTGCATCATCAGAAAAGTTGTTCTCATAACTGGACTGCGGAATTCGACTTCATTCAAAAACTAATAACTTTTTACAAGGCGGAAGATACTCCACTCTAAGGGACACGAACAAGGGGATATGTAGAAGCCTACAAACAACTGACTTTGCACAGAGTACTTTCATTAAAAGTGTAGCCTGTAGCCCTTAGTCTTGCTAACATCATTCATTGAGAAAATCATGATAAAGAAGTGAGTGTATTCTACTGCGCACACACACACACACGTCAGCGCCTCAAATGTAGAACAATCGGGCCGAAGTATTAGTGCGACAAATACTTCAAATGAGAGCACATCAGGTATAATGATTTTCTTCTGAAAGCAAAGTTCTGAATGGTACACAAAGTATGTAAAACGGGCTGCGCCGTTTAATAAAGATTATTAACATGCTAGTTCCCAGTATATTGAAAAACAAATGGAATGTAAGTATTATCGAAAATGAAGTCTACTAAAATATGTTGGGGCGTTCAGAGAATTATTTTTCAAAGAAGTGAAAGAAACTATGTGGGAATTCCTACATATCACTGAAAAAGTATAAAAGACTATTTAAGTTCCATTGCGTCGTGCTAATCGTGCTGTTCTTTATGTTTCCAGGAAGTCCGGGAAGCCGGCACAGCCAACTCAGCACGCTTCAAAATAAACACGTTGAATGCGGAAGCAAAAATGCTGCTGAACGAAACCACATAAAATTGTTTTCCGAAACATAGTACGCGCACTTCTCAAGAACAACAAATAAAATCCTCTCGTTAAACACGGCAGTACATTAAATATTTTAACAGATGCAGTCTTCACAAATACTGGAATAACATACTGTTGCACAGTACTAACATGGTATCGTACAACAGTTCTTTGAATGAGAAGAATATCAAGAAAGTTTCTGTTCCATAATGTTACTCGGGAATAACAAATATTTAATGGCCTCTTTCTTGCAGCCTTGGTTGACGTCAACTACGTCGTTAGCAGCGACCCTCTGAGTATCATAATTTAAGGGTGACACAATAAAATATTTGCATTTTTAGTCAAATCGAACCTATGTTATTGTTTTATTGTTTGTTTCTTTTTCACTGACTTCTTGGGTTTCTAATGAGACTAACCCCCAGTGACCGGAGGCTCCATGGTTTCTTTCAATTTCTGCGCACGTTGGAAATTAGTAAATAAGATATTCCAGTACAAAGTAATTCTAATGGTAGCCGTATTGCCCAAAACAAGCTCTAGTACACTTAACAGGTAAAAATGTCTAGCATTGGCAGTGCAGCAAATCATGTAAATTTTAGGATGATTTTCGGAAAAAGGTCGTAGTTTCAGAAAAAATCTCCATTTTGAGATCAGAGTTCGACGCATGGTATGAATGAAGAAAAATACAGAGCCCACATAATTAACCTAATTCCCGTCATCAAATACGCTGATAGAACATATAAATGCCATTGACGTGGGCCTATTGCCAGTTTATAGAGATACATTAACATTCCAAAGCTTAATTTGCGAGCTTGTGCTATTAAAATTACTTGGGAAACGGCTACGTTTTTCATCGCAATAATGTCCCCCAGAATACCGATTTCAATACAAAACTACGGATCCTGGAGAATGAACCAAAACCACTGTTTCTCCCTCCCCCCTCATTGGATCTATATCCTTCTAAACATTTTTGGAGAAACTTGGAAACGCATTGAACAAGGAAAATTGCAAACAAAAAAATCTTAAGAGGTTTTAGCGGGAAAACCTTGAAATGGATGTTTTGTTCAAATCTACAAGGACAGTTTTTATTCAAAATCAAAATGTTCGAAAACATTTTTTTCAATAGAAAATGGCATACATTCCGATTGGTATAGTGCACTTTATTTTTGAGATTCCTTAGTTGATGAATTTCAAGTGAATTTCATCCGCCAAGGAAATTAGTACAATCTCACAATTCTGATTACAAACATCAAAGCACAAAGAGATCCTGATTTCCTCAAAACCACAACAGAAACATGCATCATAGCTTACTGTTACTGTTACACACTGTTATGTAAAGAAAAAATTAAATACAGCCTTAAATCTACCAACATAAGCGGCAAAACGTGTAGGATCACGATTAAAAGTAAATAACGTACATGCTCTCTGCAACACAAATTATACAGGCGTCATGAGCGAGAAATGTGCACCTTACATTTTTGCCGACAAAGACTTGCAATGATGTAAAACAACTTATGATGAAACTTTAATAGATATGCATTATAGGAATAGTGATTGTTCAAGTTTCAACAAACTGAGTCTGCAAATTGTTTGAAGGAAACTAACACCTTTCTGTGCCAGTAACGCAATCAGTGCATTAAGAAGTTTTGACAACGAGTCAATGTTGTTGCAGAAAATAAGATACGGAAAGCTACAATGGTTTGCGCGTGCACACCTCAATCAGAGTCATTTGCACTCACTGTGCGAAAAACGCGACATGTCAATGCAGCAGAAAAGGCCTGCTACAACCCCGAATTGATTCCTCTTGACTCAGAATAAAAGCGGGACAATCTGAGTATTAGAGTCATCTGAATCATCCAGAAGTCGAATCATCCAGAATTTTACAATTAAATTCGATACAAAAGTGTAAGTCCTAAGTAAAACCTTTTCTGCTGCACAACTGTTTCTATACAATTAGAGACTATACCGAGCATTCAAAAGGAAAGTAATATTAATTTTAATTTAATTTATTATTTACCATTTGGATTGTATAATTCTAAAGAACATGTAACAGGTATTGTACTTCAGCTTCCGGGTTAATGACCCCCATTTCGATCAGGTTTTCGTCCAGTTTCGCTGATCCTTGAGCAAATATTGAGATGGCTCCTTGTTTTGTTTCTGGACATAAATCAAATTAACTTTTCCCCATAGCACATTACATATTTTTCAACTGTTTTTGACGTAAATAAATAATAAAAAAAACAATGTCCTCCAGGAGGATCTCAAAGAAGAATGCGATTTAATATCGCAGGAGAAATTGACACATTATTGCACGGGTGATAACGGTTATCATTGTCATTGGTGTTATTACACGTTCTTTAAAGTTGAATGAACTCTTATTGATTTTGTGCTACTTTCGTTGCAACATTTTTGTTTGTCGTCGATTTTGTGTTATTTCTCTGTTGCTTTAGGGATGTCTAAATTAATAATGCATAACACTCGTCTTACAAAAAATATGGAAAGTAAGTCATGTTTCTTCTAAGAGAGTAAGAAATAAAGAGTATTTTTGCGTGTTTCCTGCCACTGCAGTGGCAAAACTTCAATTCAATCGAGTTGCAATTCAGTTAAGGTGCAATTCAGTGCAGTGGTTATTTTCTCTAATTCGGATCCTTATAGTTATTTACAAAAAATGTATTGTAAGACTCCTTTCCATTCGAGATTGGAGAATAATCAAACTATGCCGTTATGACCAGTTTGATATCATGGATTGTAATAATAACCATTTCCTCTACACCATCGTGAACGCTCTCCATGGTACATCTCCAATGCTCAACTTCACAAAGATTTTCAGTTAGAACCAATGAATTCCAGTTGTTAAAAGCAAGCCATGAATTATCTAAACCAGTGAGAGATGCTGGGAGGTATAGGGGGACTCTCCTAAAAAAATTCTAGAGTTTTCGCTTGCTACCTTCCTTCATTTGGCAAAATTTGAACACGTGTGTTCTAGTAACACTTATTACAACACATCTAATTTTTGTGAAGAGTAACACCAGATAACTATAGTGGTTAAAATATTTTCAGTTGGGGAGAAAATTTCGAAATCTCATTCCTCCCATCTTTACAAATAAGGTATAAACTTCATCGTTCAGTTTACCTTCATTACATAGAAAAAATGCTGAGATATTCCATTTTTTTCCTTAATGTTGCTCCCTCCATACACCTCTCACTCATTTCGATACAGTTGTTTAGCTTCATTTTCAATAATCTATTCTCAGTGACAAAAATGACAAATGTCAAATGACAAAAATGCAGGTTTCAGCAATAGTTTTCAAACTGCTCTTCCCCAAAACAGAGTTTTAAATCGATTGGTATCATGGAAAGTATGATGTAGTTACTGTTTATTTTAATATTTCGATAGAAAATAAATTTAAACTCACCCAAATAGTCGATGTGAGCTCTTCACTCTCTTCCAAAATGTTTTCTGGTCACGAACTTAACAATAACCTCACTTTTGTTTCACTTTCCATTCCATTTTATGGTAGAGTATTGATGCATCCTCTCTTGCCACATGTTCAAAAACTTCGTCTCATATGCCGATCCGCTGTTACATTCTCCGATAAGTTGGAGAAATGTTCACAAAAGTCACTGATTGAATATCAAGAGATATTTCGCCCTACGCGAAAACGACATTAATCCCTAGGTACAACAATTTGCTTCCAAACACAAATTTCAAAAAACCTCAGAACCTACAATTTGAAGTCCCTTGTACCTTCATCTTGGTGTTCATTTTTAATCGATATACGTAGTATACCCAGTTGAAATATTGATTACATCCAAGAGAAGTTCCTCATATTATATTATCAGCAGAAACTTTCTTTACATCACGCGCAATACCTTCACAACCGATGTCACAAATTTCCGTACTTTATTTTGTTGGAAAGATTCTACATGTTTTTGAAGCTTATTTTTATTGTAATATCTACTGTTCAGAAGCACGTAAATAGTTTGATAATTCCTATATAATAAGTCGCACATGCTTATAATCACTTCACAAACAACAACCAAACGAAACAGAACGAAGACGTCGCTCGCTACCTACTACTGTGATCACGAACCTCCAAAGTAGGGCCAACTTCCAGAAGAGGAGTCATACTGGGCAAGCGGTGCCACTGGGCAAGCGGTGCCACTGGGCAAGCGGTGCCACTGGGCAAGCGGTGCACTGGGCAAGCGGTGCCACTGGGCAAGCGGTGCCACTGGGCAAGCGGTGCACTGGGCAAGCGCAGAACTTCAAGGTCGTTTCGTGTTCGCAACCCAAGACGACGGAAAATTTGATGGGCGTCGTGCTACATTCCGATCGTCCGTACAACATTGCCCAAATTAATACAAAATAGTGTTTATCACTGAATGAGAGATCATTAAATTCTCGAAGTATTGAAAAGTCTTATCGGTACAGTCCTTTTTAAAGACAGTAAAATGCATCAACTAACAATATGGCAAAAACTAAACTTCGTAAGAAAATCAATGCCGGCGAAGCACATTTATGTTCCTCTAAATAAATGATAATTGTTCATACATTAAGATGGTCGTTATTTTGCCAAGGTTGGAGTTAATTTAATATTTCCCTCGAATTTAAAATCTAAAAAATAGATAGGGTTAGAGTATCTCCAAAGCTATATACAATGTCACCGAGTACGAACTGGTTTTTGTGAATCAATCTGAACAAGAAATTGTTTGGGAGAGCACTCCTTTTCATTCGAGATGCATACAACGTTTTGTACCTTTCTCTATAACTATTATATTAGTACATTAACGGAAATGTTCTAATGTTAACGATTTCAGAAGATTCATGTGCAGATAAATATCATTTTCGCGACAGTGTTGCTGATATTTGAAACTCGAGTCATGAGTCATCCTTCTTTAATACGACGTTTGCTTTGGTACTTGCATCTTTATAGGCCCAGAGAGATAAAATTGTGTATCTGTCAATCGCAAAAACGTTAAATTTTATTAATTGTAAACATTTCGAAGAATTTTATCTTTAGATCAGAGTTTAAAAAAATGTTTAGTGTACTTGTAGAATTCTTATTATTTTTAATACAAACATTTCAAAGAAAATATTGTTTATGTAATAAAAGACCTCACTCAAAACTAGATATGAGAACATTTTCATGTATACATAATGTTTTTAAAAAATATAGTTTCTTCGATATAAAAATCTAACAGCCACCCTTTTGTAAACAGTATAATTCACAGATGCGTGTAAATTTGGTAACAAGTACAACCACAAAGTAGTTATCTGCTGTAAAACGTGATCATCGCGTACATCACACATACTACTCCCATTATGAAGCCAGACGCATATTAACATGTGTTGCCTGTTTTGCATCTGTCACACGCAAGCTATTTATATTAAAAAGCAGCTTAATCCGCCTTCAAAGCGAGCTCTCAATGATAAAAAAACGATAATCAAACACTACCAACAAAAATAAATAAAAGACCAACATAAAAGTACTTTTAATTGCAAAAATTAAATACGCAATTTGAATTCAAAATGTACGGCACTCTATCATATGCGCTTCATTAAAGATCGATTGCCACGTCTGATTGCCGAAAACATAGAACAAAGGAAAGAAATTTCCGTCTGGATCACATGAGGAATGCGGAAAAGCGAATCTGCGCACGACAATTTAATTAATTATGCTCGCAGCTTTTGGGGTTCATACCATTTATTCTTCCCGGGGGCAGCAGTGCTCTTCAAACAATATCTGCCGTTGCATCACTCACAGTGCAATATTTCTAGGATATCTAATAAGTTTCCTACTACAAAATAATTAACATAAGACTCAGATGGTTTCTAGACATTAAACATATCATATTTCACAAGCAATTTGGTTTCAGAGCGGGAACTACTTTTCATCTATTAAGTATTATTATACTTACATCCCAGAAGACCTTGCGGACAAAACTGTTTTAGCAGTGATCATGGACATCGAAAAAGCTTATGACATGGTCTGGACCTATAGAATAATGACAAAATTTCAAGAATGTATTCTTAAAGATATCATTTTTCAATTCATCAATAATTTCACCAAAGAAAGAACTTTTAATGTGTTGTGTAATTTGTAATGTTTAACTTGTAATGTAATGCCTATTGCCTGTAAACACCCGGAGAATGATTGCCACAAGGTTCAATACTTAAGTGTTACTGTATTGCAGTTGGCCATTAATGAAGAATGCTCTGAAATCAATTATCCAGTAATCATAAGGAAGTATGCAGATGACATTACCATTCTCTGCAGAGAAACATCTACTACAACAATTCAATAAATTGTACAATCTGCCCTGAATGGTCTACATGAATGGTCTTTCAAGTCAGGTTTCAAATTTTTAGCTTCAAAAACTCAATGTATAGTATTCTCCAGACAAAATAAGATGAATCAGCCCATATTAAAAATGGACCGACATAAGCTCAATTTTGACCAAAACATTAAAATATTTGGTGTGAATTTTGACGCAAAAATGGGCAGAAAAAGACACATTCAAATTTTAGCTGAGTAAGAAAAGTCTAAACATACTCAAGCGCATTTCCCATAATAAGTAGGAAGCACTGGCAAAATTCTGATAGAAGCTACAGAACGAACTCTAGCTCATTGTAGACAAATGCTAACCCTCAAATATGCCATCAAAACAGCAGAATCAATTAATCCTATAATCTTCCAGATATATACCCATATCTTCAAAATTACTACATAGAAAAAATGCGTTTCATCAGTGTATATACCAAAGTTAAAAACCTACTGAGAAAGCTAAACATTCAGAAACGTATATCAATTGAAAAAAGAAATAATAGCATACTACTGAGGATTATTTCTGATATGGTAGCAGATATATCACTAGAAAACAAACAAAATGGCTAAAAGAGATAGGAAAATAAAATTTGATAAAATAGAAAATAAATAGAAAGGTTCCTATACTATCTATACTAAAGTTATCAATAATAGAGTTGGCAAATATGCAATTACAATTTTTTTAAGTTTCCTTGTCAGACACAAGGTAACTGCCTGGTTTCCCCATATATTGACAACTATATTATATCGAGTACATATTATTGTTTTTATTAAATTGTATTTTACACTGGCAGTCAATAAAACGTTTAGTCGTGAGACTCATCAGTTGATTGACCGAGTACCTTTGTATAAGCAAAGTGTGAAGGGCGGTAAGTTCTTATCAGGTCCCTGATAGTGGTTTCATTAAATTATGCCTTTAAATAAGTTTATTATGAGGAAAATTCTTTAAACATTCGTTGGAGGGCGGTGACAGTGTTTAGAAAGGAATACGATGGGAGAGACGGGTAAAAGTAAGAAATGTTCTTACCTTATCTAATGTAGGAGAGATATTGAAGGAAAATGTGAAATGGGAGACTGCTCCTTACGCGGGAGGTGCGGGTTGATCAGTTTCTATTTCGTATGTGACTGCTCCTTGTACATGATTTAAATTACCCGTACATTACATCGTATTGAAGAAAGTATGTGCCAGTTTTGTAATAAAGGAAGTAATGGGTTCTATTGCAAGATCGTTGTCAAGTGTCTTATTGCTGACAAACAAGAGGTCATTTACTGTTTTTCTTAAGATTTTGTTTTAATAGATTTGCAACTTATTTAATGTGGTTGGGGCAGCTGAAATCCATACAGAGCATGCGAAAGTTAATATCGAACGAAGAATAGATTTGTAAATAGTTAAAGATGAATGAATTTTTAAAGAAGAGTGGCAGTTGAGAATCGGACGCAAAATAGCTGTCTATAGGCTTCAATTACATTGGACGAGATGTGACTCTACCAATTAAATATTGTGTCTATGAGAACGCCAAGATAAAGAATAGATTAATTTAGAGGAGTCCAGTGAATGATTGAAGGAAATAGTATGTAGAGAAAATTATATAACGGCAGTACGGACTAACGGACGGACGTTTTCAAAATCAGAACAACTAAAACACTTTTTGGAGTCACGGATCCCCTAATCGTATATTTCCATCAAAATACGGACATGGACTTTGTAGAAGTTCTTAGGACACTTTCAAAAAGTTCTAAAAACTAGTTCTAATGATGTCCTTCGTTTTCTTTTCCTGAATAGCGCAATGTTCACTTATGAATATGGTATAGCTCTGTTTTTTAATAAAATCTCTAAATCTTTGAAACTTGCAAAAGCTTAACTTTTTTAAGCCTGTCTTAAATCTTCAACATTGAAGCGAAATCTTTCTTAATTTTGTTCCAAAGTGAAGTTCTTTAAATTATTTCATGTAGAAAATAAAGTAACTGAAAGCTGGATGTTGAATTACATGATGAAATTTATTTAGTCCACAGAGAAGTGAAGTATAAAAAGGAACAGTACAGTACAAAGAAAAGTGGAATGAATGGCGATTGAATGTACTACGAGGCGTCCCCCATAAAGTACGTTTCCCCAGGTCGTCAACAAAAAGAAAACACAATTTCATAGAAAAACCTTCATACCCATGTTCTATTAACCTCTTCATCGCCAGTAGAATCGAGATATGTCAGACTGTGGGATCAGATTTGTACCCCTGGGCTGTACAAGTTTGACACCTGAGATAAGACATGAGTGTTTGACAGCCACCAGCAACTCTCCATCACTGTGATACGCGTTATGCTAACCGGACAGGGATTTCTTGATATGTAAGAAATTATGGAAAATACGGAAATTAATATTAAGAAATTATCGCTGGGGACGAGATATAGTCTCTAGAATGGTCATATACAGAGAGCGGATTTTCTTGAAATGTCATTTTTTTCTGTTCACTTTAGAACAATGCCCTTTAGATATAGCCTTTAATTGTTTTTTATCAGAAAAGAAAACGACCAAGATTTCTTTATTTATTTGTTTTATTTTCAAAAACATTGTAATCTAGTCTTATACAGCTATAAACAATTTTCTTTTGTCCCAAAGTATGTAATAAAATTTGTTCCAAGAGCTAGCTCATTAGCGTCATCTTAGTTTCAAATTGAATTTAAAAACGATTTCTTGTGTTTGTAGAGACACTTGTATTTGCACTGGTATTTTAGTTCTTAGTTCTTAAAAGACTTTGTCGCCTCACTTAGCGCTGGTTCGCAAGGTTTCTTTCTGTTCAGTATTCTTACTACATTACCAGCAGCGTACAAGCGATTGACAGTTCTCTCGCCACGTCCTATGATACGTCATATGACCTGCCCTGATGCAATCAGTTTGCGAGGATTTGTTTACAGCCAGCGTTCCGCGTTGCCACTCAGTTGACTCCGACGAAGTCCCGGAGATGATAAAGTTTGGCGGTGGAAAATGTTATGATGATCATGATATCAAGAGGTGGCGTCGCCTGTCGGTAAGTGTTAATGTTTTGAGATTTAATTCATCTGCCATGCAGATGGAGCCATGAACGTTGTAATGTGTGGTAACAGCGCATCAAACTGTCAGAGTCGCTTATACGCTTTCCGGTACTGTAGGTCTGTGTTGTCCAGGAGAAGAATTGTTTCGGGATTGTCGTGTTGGTGCAGCGTTTCCTTGACCCATTTTATGCGAGTTGTTTTGCATTTTTCGTCGATTTTGACTAAGAAATCATTTTTTAACTTTTTCCGGCATTTTTAAAGCATTTTTTGCTAATTTCATTGATTTTAATATTATTTTAATAGTATCTGCTTCTCATAGTATTTACGAGATACAACAAAAGTTCCCCACAGAATTATTGATTAGCCTATTTGATTTCTTCGCTTAGAAAGTGTAATGTCAACCATTGTGAGTATGGTTCCTGTGACGCCTATCCAATCCGACAGTTTCGTCGATTCCGGAGTAACTAAAGATAAAGATTCCCTGGTAAAGAAGAGACCAAACCCAAATATTATAATCTGATTTCACTTAAACGAAAACAAGAAGCCTCGACTACTTCAGTAACATATCCAACAGCATGAGTTACTCATTTGAACAGGTTTTGATAAAATTTTGTACGTTTTTTTTTTACTTCTAGGGCATTTTAAAGACATTTTAAGAGCATTTTATTGATAATTTTTAGCGATGTTTTAGGTCATAAAAATCCTCCCCTAGTTATAAATGTTGATCCGTCGTTATGACAAATGTCTCGAGTATTGAGGCGAAAACATGTAAAATAGTGTAACATGTGCTGTACATGCTACAATATAATTTTCCTCAAAATTGCTGTGTAAAGTAAATTTAGAAAATATTACAGATTTGATAAAATTACATTACCAAAACGTTTTCAAATTTCTTCACAATTTTCCACTTAAAAACTACTTTTAACCATTTCCAAACACATCACACATTTCCAAACATAATTAAATCTGAATTCCCCAGGGACAGATTCAGACCTCTATAGATTTATTCCTTTCCCTTATACTTACACTTTACAAAACACAACCAACATACTACTTCCTCTTTTCCACACTTTCGCAATATTTAATACAAGCACTTTCTGTCAAACATCACAGCTAATAATACTAAATCTGCAATTAGGGACAATTAACGTGGGAGTCTTACAAGACAATTAATTTTCATTTTTAAATCCCCTGAAAGACTAGTGCAATCGAACAGGCCGAAAATAATTTTTTTTAACGTTTTGATATTTTGGACACAGTAATTCCAGAACTAAAATTACTGAATTCTACATATGCACAAAAAATAATTAAATAAAATATATTTAAAAAATATAAAACCTGACTGTGTACGAAACAAGCAATATTAAAATGAAGAGATAATTACTGTCTTACGAAGTCATAAGAAGTACTGGTCAACTTCCTCAGATGTAGGTCCATATTTATAAGTCTGTAATTAATTCTCTCAATATTAGCAATTCTACAAAGCATCGCCGTCATGATTATGTTATATTAAAATATTTAACTGTATTATCAAATTTAAATTACAAATTTCACTTAAAAGATATTACTTTCACATTCGTTATTTTGAAACAAACCAAGAATGGATTTCACACCCGTGTTTTTAAAAGTAAAATGTGCAATACTTTTAGGTTTTAGTATTTTACTGGATTAACTAATTCAGTGTGGCTTATTTTGTACCATGCACGTTGAATTTTGATGTGAAATGACTGTTTAAAATACGCTAACACATGCACGATTATGTTCAAATATTTCATTTTCCATGCGCTCCAATTGAACGCAATTCATTAAAAATTAAGGGCCCCCATTTCCAGCCATTGATGAGTACTTCTTATGATTTTCAAATACTAGCTTTAAGTAATGATAATATTTACTGAAAACTCAAATGTTTTCTGTGAAAATGAGATAAACATTCCGCATTTTCAGATATTCTCAAACGCCATTTTCCCCAAAAAAAGTTCCAATTTTTTCTTCAAACTTTTTGTACGCATAATGCTAATTACTCTTTTTAAGATAACATAAAATCCATTTTGGTGTATTCTTGTTTTTTCAAAAATTACATTTTACACGTAAATATCAAAAATAAATAATAAAATTTTAAATATCTCTGACGTCTTTAATATGCATATTTCCAGCAATTTGTATACATTGTTGCATTTCTGAGTGAAAGTGCTTCAAATGGCTTCCCATGATGTTTTTCGAAAACTCAAAACTGTTTTGTGAAAAAGAACTTCAAATTTTCCATTTACGGTGATGTTTAAACGGAATTTTCTTTACAACTGCTCCAAGTGATTTCACAGAAAATTTTCATGTACGACAAGGATTTACAAGTCTATAATATTCTAAAAGTAATATTTCCGTTCTATCATAAAGAAACTGTAAAATTCTGATATTTCATTAAAAATGGACATTAGATGGTAGCTGACAAGAGGATGGAGCAAGACCGAAAAACTAGCAGAGACCAAAGAAATTAGAAAACTACCTAGTATGAGAAAGTCTCTGTCATTCGGTGCCACGGTAAATAAAAAATACGTAAGCGGTGCTTTAAAAAAATCTTGTACAATGTTTTGAAAAAACTAATAGTTTTCGCGGAATTTGTGCTTGAAATTTATTCAATTAATAACGCTTAAACAATTAAAACGTTATCTCAAAAATTGCTCAAAATGTTTACTTCATTTTTTTCACAGAATAAATAACAAATGGCGCAGGTATTATTTTTTTTTTTTAATTCTCAATTTTCAAAAATTACTTGTTTAGAAATAATGCGAGAAAGTATGTATAAACTGTTGGGTCACCAATTGTTTAAAATACTTTTTATCTCAAGCACGCTCATTCCAACAATGGTAACGATTCGGGGGAGATTTCGATTTTTTCTCAATCGTCCAAATATAGTTTCATTTTTTTTTTACGAAAATAAATTAAAGCAACTCAAAGTTTTATTATTTTCTTCTGGACTTCCTGAACGGCCCCCAACCGCACCCCGCCTGGCGGGCCTCAATTAGCTGCGCCACACGTGCTGCGGCGCGCCCCCATCCCAGCAGTGCGTCGCCGCGTGTCGTCGCGCCGTGTCGCGCCGTGTGTCGTGTCGTTCCCGTGCGGAGGGTGGGTGGGTTGAGCGAGGGCGGGCGCGCGAACATCGCCGCCTGCGGCCGCGCGCGTTGCCCGGAAGCGGTCGAAATGCGCACAGGCACAGGCAAAAAACGTCGCAATACGGTACTATAAATCTGTTGTTAGGTCTGTTCGCACCTTTCGGTGCCTACAGAAGCAGTAAATAACCTCGACTGTCGCCAAGCCGCGTCCGTTATTTGCTCTATGCAGGGGAAATGGCGTTAATAACTACAACAAATATATTTGTAAATGGATGTGCATTATTCTAGACATTTTAAACAATTTGGAAATGAATGTTTTATATGTATTTGGTCTTTAGAGTCGGATTAATTTGACGTTTCCCAAACAGTGGTGATCCCAGGTTTAGGCTCTGTTTTTTTTATTATTATCCAGGTCAGGAAGACGTGTGGTATTCCTGACATAGTCCCATTATGCTTACTTGGCCTGTATGAACTTTTTTTTCATCATAGAGCTGTAGAAACTGAGACGATTTACATTAGAAAGATACAGCTTAATTTTTGTCTCGGCCGGGATTGGAATCCGGGACCGCCTTACAGAAAGTTAGTAAGCTGTCTATAAGCTACCCGAGGGGCTTAATTAGAAACTTAAAACACGTATGTGTAAAGCTACAAACTTAAATCACGTAAATGATTATATTTATAAAACAAATGATTCGACGGAGTTAAACTTATTGCCCAATAAAACGAAAATACTCCATTGAATATTTTATTGTTAATAATTTGTTTCTCTAAAATATCAAGTTTTATTAACTGAAATTCGTAACTTTACTATTTAAAAATGTAAATATATTTCTAATGAGATCGACTGCTGATACTCACTGTATTTCAAAATGGTAACTGTTTGAAGTTTATTTTCCTCTGAGTGGAAACATGACAATTTTTCCCTGATGTAACTTTTGACATTATGTAATAAAAATTTGCTTAAATGGATTTTATCATTATAAATTTAAAATGGATTGACTAAATGGGGTAACATTGAAGAGGATGCGTGGTTTCAAGCGTTTTAAGTAAATTAACGCACGTCCTATGCAAGCGTTCGGGCCATTTGCATACCGCTGTACGACGAGGTACCGTCTATCGCGCCGCTGGCGGTACCTCGCGGCGGCCAACGGTACTAGCGGCACGTCGCCGCTGGAGCTTGTCCGAAATGGGCAGAGCGCCAACCGAATTGAAATCGACAAGCGACGGGGACGCCGCGCTCGGAGGGCGGTTGGGACGTAGAGAACATCGCTATTCGGCTCAGCCTCTGCCCTTGCCGCAGGCTATTTATTATATTCTCCCCGCGGAGCTCTTGTTTGTCGAGCGTTGTTACGTGTATTTGCTGGTGTTGGATTGTTTGATTGTTATTTCAATTGAATCGATGTTGGGGGGAAGGTTGTTGTGATATTTGGCTCTATATGATTTTTGGTGTCGCTACGTACGCAGAAAGCGTATTGATGAGTCCATTGAATTTTAACTAACATCGAAATTCACAATATTTGTTGATTTTGATTATTGGCATCAATGTAAAATAACATTTCATATACAAAATTAGCATAATACATTAGCAAAGTTAGATTTAAAAGAAAAAAATGCCTTTATTGTCTCAAAACAGAACTAAATTATATAACTGAAGAATCTGCAAACTATATAACTGAAGACCCTGTTTAATAATACTTGTTGTGATCACCTTTGGTATGAATTAAAACATTAATCCCTCTGGATATTCCTTGAACGAGTTATTTTGCATAATTCAGAAATTTCGTCATCTTCATTTGAAATCGTAAGGAATTCTCCTCGAGCTGTTCCCTTGATGAAGAATGTTTTTCCCTCACTTGTTCATATAGTTCATAGTTAGTACTGATTTATATTGAAAAAAAGTGACACTCATTACACCCTCTTCCCCTACTATGCAACTAATTTGAACTGTTTCCGGTACAACCGGGATGGTGTTGCAGTTCTTCATGGTTAAACATTAGGAAACTTTCATAACCCAAAATTCAACAGTGCTTCTGCTAAAACCATATGACCACTACTGAAGCATGATACAGACAAAATTACAAATAAGATGAATTATAAGAAATAATACAAAAGAACATGACGAAATTGGCTGAATTAGTTTTAACCGCACAATTGCAACGAAATACTCTGTGTTATTAGTATTAAATTAGTGTTAGATACTAATATGTATAGTACCAAATTAAATTATTATTAGTAACTAATTTCTGAGTAAGCAAGTTACAGTAATTCTAGGCGCAACTGCTAAAGTCATGAGCCCCGAAAATGTAATGCATGTTTTTTTATCGCAGGAGGGGCGGTGATCTTCCCACGTTGGTTGGCGAGACGACCTACACGTCGAGTCTCGGATTATTCCCAACTAAGAAATGCATTTACATGTAGGAAATATCGCGTTCAGTCCGGGTCCTGTTTCTAAAAATCCTGCTCCGGCATTTCCCTGGTGTTGATCAAAGAAACCACGGAAAACTACCGATCAAAGCTGCCGGACACTAGAATATTCCTCCAGACAGCTACTGAATTCCACCTAGTGATTGAGCTAGCCTAATGTGTCAAAGGCATTGCAGTCACATCAATTGATGCCCTGAGACATTGAAGCCAGTGCTAAGTTATACATGCGCTTAGTAACTATTAATAATTATGTTTGGTGTATTGAATTGATAAATAACGGTTTGAATTCGCATATTCCATGTAACTAATAACTAAAAGTTGTTATTTATAATTTAAAAGAACTTTTTGCATGAACTCAGGTGTAATATCATTCCAATTGCAAATTTCTAATAAAGTATAAAGTCGTGAGGAACGTTGGTACACTGTTCCTAGCGTGACGAAGGCATGCTTGCTGAAACACACTTCTTACACACACCCGAATATAATTTGTTTAAGGGAAAGGTAAACTACCCAAATGATGTACCCTGAGCCTTTACAAGTTTACATACTCCTTCCTCGTCCAGGGACTTCGATGTATAACACCAAACAACACGGTATTACATCGTTAAGATCTGTATCCGATCCGACAGTTATATCAGCCAAGAGAGTATCAGCAAAAAAACCTATTTTCATTCTTGAGAATGCGAATTTTACTGTAATTAATTCGCTTTGGAAACAGCCATTCCAGTCAGAGAAACTTAGTATATTGGCAATACACATCCACTCCTCCATTGACTCGCTTGAGATCCACCGCGTTTTCGACTCGCTTGAGATCCACCACTTGATCGACTTGCTTGAGATCCTCCACTTGATCGACGTGCTTGGGAACCCCAATTGATCGACTTACTTGGAATCCTCCACTTGATCGACGTGCTTGGGATCCCCCACTTGATCGACGTGCTTGGGATCCTCCACTTGATCTAATTGCTTGAGATCCTTCACTTGATCTACTTGCTTGGATCCCCCACTTGGTCGACTTGCTTGGATCCCCCACTTGGTCGACTTGCTTGGGATCCCCCACTTGGTCGACTTGCTTGGGATCCCCCACTTGGTCGACTTGCTTGGGTCCCCCACTTGGTCGACTTGCTTGGGTCCCCCACTTGGTCAACCGGAGGAAGAAGATTAAACCTTGATTTCGGACAAGACTTGAGATCAATCCCACTTTGATTCGACCAGACTTTGGAGATCATGCCACTTGCCGACAGACTTGAGATCATCCACTTGACCGACGGACTTGAGATGCATCCACTTGACGCGAAGACTTGAGATCATCCACTTGACCGACAGACTTGAGATCATCCACTTGACCGACAGACTGAGAATCATCCACTTGAACGCGACAGACTTGAATCATCCACTTGACCGACAGACTTGAGATCATCCATTTGACCGACCAGCTTGTTTCCACTGTTGACGACAGACTTGAGATCATCCACTTGACGCGACAGACTTGAATCATTCCACTTGACCGACAAGACTTGAGATCATCCACTTGACCGACTAGACTTGAGATCATCCACTTGACCGACAGAACTTGAGATCATCCACTTGACCGGACAGACTTGAGATCATCCACTTGACCGACCAGACATTGAGATCATCCACTTGACCGACGACCTTGAGATCATCCACTTGACGCGACAGACTTTGAGATCATCCACTTGACCGACAGACTTGAGATCATCCACTTGAACCGACAGACTATGAGCATCATATCTGACCGACAGACTTGAGATCAATCCATTGAACGACCCAGACTTGGATCATCACTTGACGACAGACTTGAGATCATCACTTGAACGCGGACAGACTTGAGAATCATCCACTTGACCGACAGTACCTTGAGATCATCCACTTGGACCGACAAGACTTGAGATATCACAACTTTGACCGACAGACTTGAGATCTCCACTTGACGCGACAGACTTTTGAGATCATCCACTTGACCCGACAGACCTTGAGATCAATCGCCA
>BOPP01000092.1:2186493-2199665 GCA_017312745.1 Gryllus bimaculatus
CCCTTCCTCCCCCGCAGCGTACTTTCACCGACCTAACGGTTCTGACCCTCGTGTTAACGACGCCACAGTATCCTTTGGCACCAGATGTTTCCACTATAAGGTGATCCGCGAAATATTTTAACCCAACGGTATATCATTGGTCAGGGAAGACCGACGTTCTGCAGCCACCTGCAGGATAGGCAAACTTGTATTAAATTTCATAAAATGTACAATGTCACTGTAAAGACTGCGTTCTAGTTCTGTAGATAACAGTTTTCCAGAAATGTATCGACTATACTTTTCTACGTACAAATTCTTAGATTGGAATATTGAGCAAATTTGATTTTAAAATTAAATGAACTGTTTAAACATTTGAAAATATTATTTACCATCCGATTTCCTGACTACGTATTAACTAAAATTGCGATATCTAGCTTTCTTTACTTAATTTCAATTTTTTTTAAAAATATATTAAATATTAATTATTTTATTCTCAACCCTCTATTGTATTATTTTCCTGATTTGTTTCCAATTTGTTCCTCAATATCCTTGTCGATCTCTGAAATATAAACTTTGTTCACCATTTATGCAACCATATGAGGATAAGATATTCTAGACAAATAAAGAAAATAGATTTGTTCTCCAATCGTATAAATTAATTTTCATTATTTTCTCAAAATTAATTACGTAAAATACTACAAAATTTTAGATGAACCCGACAGACATTATTCTGCCCTCCATCTCTCTTTTTCTCCTTCCCTCTGCCTTTCTCTCTCCGTTTCTCCACTGTCCCTGTCCCTCTCTGTCTCCATCTCTCCGGGTCTTTCCGTGTCTATCCGTCTCTCTCCCCGCCTCTCTCTCTGTCTTTCGACGTTTCTCTCTCTGCGACTATGACTGCCTGTCTCCCTGTGTACCTGTCTTTGCCGGGCGTTATTTCACAATCGCAGGTGTAGGCACTCTTAATACTTCAGAATGCTGCGAGTTGCGTAGATCGCCGTTCCGTAGAGATCCTGAACAGCGGCGCTTGGGTCAGCATAAATCATCATCAACGCGCGTGTTCATGCGCAGATATATACACACATTCTCATCATCCTATGTCTATATTCTTTCCACAAGTCCAAGTAATACGTTGCCATAGTTTTAGCATAATCGGATGAACGTTACGGCAGCGCATTAAGTACGAACGGACCAGCCAACAAACAAGCATTGTTTTTTTATATTAAATTTTAGTGTAGTTATGAAGAACACATATCATAAGTGTGAGAGATCAGAATATTTTAATCATTTATATACGAGTATTTTCAAGTGAATTTTTAATATGTTTTTGTTTCATTTTTTGTTCTCTTAATATTCTAAGGGTATCTATAGTAAAGTATTTTCAGTTAATACATGCCTAATGCTTTTGTATTAATGGTCAAGAATAAGATAATCAAACGATTATTGAAACTATGTAATAATAATCAGACCTAATTATGGTAAATGTACTTCAAATCCCTGAAGAATTGTACGATTGCAGAAGTAGTAAATAAATGTTTAAAAAAAGAAATAATCAACCGCAGTCCATGTTAATAAAAGTGTCATCGTTGGAAATAATTTTAACAAACTATCACAAAGACTAAGCTGCGGAGCTTTCGCAAAATTATTATATCATATTAAATCCCCAGTTTTGCTGAGCACTTGGTAAATTGTCTTTCTGCGTGTGACAAAATTGAATTATAAATTATAAATTTCACAACAGACTATGTATTTAAAATGTTATATTAAAAGTATTATCATGACTTTTGGAATTTCAATATCACAATGCATTTCATCATTTGAATCAACTTGCCTAGTTTTCACATTCTGCGATAAACGACTTAATTACAACACCAACTTAGAGGATAGTTGTTTCAACAGTTTCTTTTGAACTGATGTCTCACTTTAATCACCGATATACTCTAGAGTTGTTTATTTTTGTCTAATTTTTTTCTACCGATTAGTTGACCTATTTTTGTAACTAATCCTTGCTCAGGTGATTGCCATAAAGTTATTACATCTAAACAATACTCCCACTATTAATCCATATTCTTTTTTTTTTTCAATTTTCAGTTCACAATAAAATACAATATATCATTTCGAAAACAAAGGGAAAGCCAGACTGAAAATTGCCAGCCCCTAAAATACTTTCTGGATCCACCCCTATTTCAATCTGTGTTCTCATTCTGTAGAAACCCAAACTGATAGAATGGGAAGCGTAACGAATACTGAGATATATGAAACATCCCAAGGGAGAATGACATAAATTTAGTGAGCAATAACCTTTTTAGAACATTGAAACCCCGAGATGACAATATACGAGTAGATTTACACTTTTACAAAGGGGACATACGTTAACTATGTTGGTCGTAATGAAAATCAAACGCAAATATTACAAAGCGAATATCAAGACTCGTACGTGTGCGAAACTGAGACAGTATATATTGGACGTTGCATACTTATAACAGCAATTAAACACATTCATGACTTGCGACGTGTCTGATTTTAATATATAATTTTTTTAGATCGTGTCAGATCCAGAAAGAAGTGTGCGACCAATGGTAACATGTTTTAATATCGGTGTAGACATCAGGACAGAATAAGCGACTGACTGCTAATGGCAAAGGCCAATCATAAAACTGATTTTGAAGAGTTAAAAGACAAGTGAATACGGATGTGATATGTTTTTCAAGAACTGTGATTTTCTCAGAAGCTATTCATATACCGAAGGTGACACTCGTATATGCGCTTCGAATTTGGAGAGCGACACACTTATGCGCACTTTAAGCACATCAACACGTACTGACATCAACAGGTACTGACATGATACGTCTTGAAATCACGTTCGCAACTTTCGCCAAAGCCGAACCTTATCGCCTCCGCAACTTCCTTTGAGTCAGCTGACCCGCAACTCTGAAGCCAGGTTGTACGAAAGTACACTAATTCTCGCAAGCTGATTGCTTCAGAGCAGATCACTTGACATACCACAGCACGGGGCGAGAAAACTGTCAGAGTCCTTTTACGCTGCCGGTAATGTAGTGATGAAAACTCCTGCCGCCGTCTGGACTCGAACCGCAGGACCTCCCAGTCAGAGGCACTGCAGAGACATCAGTTAATTTCGTGATCCACCTAAGGCGGTAGCTAGTGAAATGCATTCATTTCTACATGTTACACAACGATCACGGTCCTCAATTTATTCTGTCATGAGTGAGTGTCAAAAAGCTTGGTCGAAGAAATAGATCAAAAATTCTAAATAAGTATAAAAATGGTCCGCTCGTTTCACAGAAGCTCACGGCCACAACCTTTTCTATCTTGCCCTCATTGTACTGGCTGCGAATTTTCGAGGCACAATCGACTTTCAAGGACACGCCCGCATCAGATCCACGAGCGATAGGGAAAAGGCCGCCCTCCTACCCCAATCCAGATCCCTTATGCAGCAGGCAAGCAATGGAGATAAGACACGCACCATGCCTTGTAAACGAGCGAATTATGTAAGGTTAGGCGTGAAAAATTTATCATTGGCATAAACCACGAAGTGGAACTTACACACAGAGTTTTTTTTAATATCCTCCAATCACTGACTGGAAATGCTACTATTTTTTATCTTAGAGTGTATTTACATCGCATGGGATAAGTGAACAATCTAAAAGATTTCCAGTTATTAAGTATAGTATTTTTTTCAATGTAGCCAGAGAAGTGAACCGACATGCGTACGAGATTGGCCTAAAAGACGTGAATCATATTGCAGCCATTGAATCGGATTACATACTTTTTTTTTAGAAAACCCTAAGTCTCGCACAGTAAGGAAATATTCGCTAATAATTATATATTCATTAAGAGATTAGTTTGAATTATGAAGTCTATTCCACTCATGAAATTAAGACCTATAGTATTTAACAAGGCACACGATATTAATTAATCAGAGGAATATGTCAGTTTTCTTTATCTATTTTAATTATCCCTTCCAATAAATCGAGTTTTTTCAGTGTCTCATTCAAACAGTTGTTAACAGAGGGAAATAGCGAAAAGATTTGTTAATGCATCAGAGAAAGAAATATACAATATTATGCGACAAGCTACTCCAGAGTACACCGATAAAAGCAGAAAGTGTGTTTGGAAACAGTTTGTTAGGACCCCAGCTATAGATTAGAAAATGATATAGCAAATTAAATCAAATAAACCTATATATTTCGTATTTTCGTTACGTGTGTGCATTTTCTATTTACTCATATTTGTACTGTATTAATCCTTGCTTGTAGAGTACAAACAAGCAGGTTATGCGTATATCCTAACTACCCTGATTTTAATATTGCAGACGGTCTTTCAAAAATAAAAAGAAACTAAAGGTTAATGCCCAGAATAATATTGAAATAATTGAAAACGCGTAGACATACGAGACTAACTTATATATCAGACGTACGAGGCTAGCATATCGTGTTTTAATGAACCGGCTTCTTAAATTCAAATTTTATTCGTGAAATAATTCTTTTAATTTAAACTCGTGCTTTGAAAATTGTCACTTCGCGACTCGAGGATTTATCGATAAATTCCAAAGCATTAAAATTATGAAGACTTTTCTGGAGATTTTCAGCAAGTAAAATTAGCCCGTGTTCAATGACCGTTCTAATGATAAATTATTTTTTTCTTTACAGCCTTAGTTGTTATTTCTTCTCACATTATTTTTTTGACTCAATTTATAAGAAAATGTAATTGGATTTGAGCTGGCACCCGGGAAAGAAATAGACGGTGCGTGCAGCCACCACGTGTTTGCTACTGCACTCAAAGGACTGCAAATCCTGAATTATTGAATCTTGAAGAATTTCAATCACGGATGGGAAAAAGTGGAACTGCAGACCCTAATAAGAAAACGTAATATTACAGTAGCTGCTCTGGATAGCCGAGGTCACTAAGGGTGCAGGACTTTAGCTACCTCTACTCGAAGGGTCGCGCGGTTCGAATCTCGTCCTACGCATGGATGTACGAAGATTGTGTGTTCATGTTGTCCTTATGTGTACTCCTTTGGTCCACATTTACCCCGATGATAAAAATAACAGTAGTAGCTATGTTATCAAGCAGTTAAAAAACGACCTTCAATAAATATTTTTTTTTAATCACAAGAAGAGCCTTGGTTGCAGGAGTACGCGGTACGTCACCAGGAAAACAACACCCATCGAATGCATCATTCGCCCCACGAAAATTCCTAGAGGTTTTCTCTGCGTCGAACAAAGGGGTGGAATTATGATTCCACTAGATTACGAAGCAGATTAGATTTGCTTTAAAGCTTCTACAAAATTTTGAGAAAGGAAAGAATAGCTACCGGTATTTACAGTCTGGAACGTAAACAAGGTAATTCATTACTGGATTGAAGTGTAATGACATTTAAAACTTTTATGTAAATATTGTAATCAACAAGTGGAATATTTTTTCTTCAGAATAAGACAGGATTTATGATAAAAATCTTTGTGTTAGGAAGAGTGGGTAGCAACATTCTTGTTGTGTAGAAGGTGGTTTATTATAGTGTCTGGCTTATTGATTATGAAACTAGCTTGGAAGGGTTCTATTATGGACAATTTTTGGTTCAATTAGCACAGCGTTTTGTTGTGAGAAATTGTAGGGTAGAAAATGTGCATTTGGTTGTGTACTCACGCTATTTTATGCACGGTAATTTTTCAGAACAGTACATATTTCCACGAGTGTTATACTCAGTGCGTGTTATGTCTGTATTGTTTCTTTTTGTTTTTTGATCAAGATTGAGTATGATTTTGCATGTTAAAACTGTGTCAGTACCTTTCCACTCATTCTTTATAATCCCCTTGAGATTATCACTTTTATCTAAAAATCATTTCAATTGTGACCAGGCTATTAAGTTTGGAGATCAACAAAAAGAGATGATGCACGCGCGATTTGTTGTAAGTAATTGAACGACACGAGTCTTGTCGACACGTCGCTAAGAATCTCGAAGTTAATGATTGTCGGTGCCCTCTCGGTGACCAGGTTGGTGTGCTCGGGCCGAGGGGCATCGGATCGAGATAAGGCGGGAGATCGGAAAGCCTCATTCACAATACGAACTTAACCGAAACGTAATGCCGTAAACTTAGCAGTAAAATTTGCGCGTAAAAACAAGCATTCACAGTGACGAAGTAAGTTTCGCCTGAGCCAATCAGAAGTCAACGTATTGAAACTTCATTGATTCGTTTCTTGCTTTTTCTTCCACTTTCTATCTATTTAAGCTTCCGAATATGCGAGTAGCAGTTGTATTCTGTGCTACTATCTTCTTTACCTTACTATAAAAAGCATTTTTCTTGTACCGAACTTTCACGAGTAATGCGTCGAACGTAATTATATTAACTTCGCTTGGCAATTAAACTCATAAGAAAAAGTGGCCCAAATTCTAAATTTCAATTCACTGCTGCCCCAAAAACGTTTCGCGAACTAGTTCACCACATAACAATAATGAAATCTCTTAACCACAGACAACTACCTGCACGCAATCCGAAATCGACCTTTCATTTTTTCGCGGATTTTGTTGAATGTGTTGCAAAAGTTTTGTTTTGTTGTTGTTGCAAAAGAATACCAGGATAAGAATGCTTTACTTGAAAATGCTGTCGATGACCTTGTAATACGTGTCGTTTCGGAAAGTGGCAGTAAATCATTTAGTGAAATGGATATTCTCTCAGACCCCAGCCAGGAAACCCTTGCGGCACTAGAGACTGATAGTGCTTCTACGTAATCAGCTGATGAATATAACTTCAGAGACACATTATGCAAGATTTGCACTCAGTATCTTCTATTCTATACCGCGACGAGCGACTTGTAATACTTTTTTTTCACTTTTAACCTTTCTATTACAAGTATACAATTAAAAAACCCTTTTTATGTCATTTTTTATTACTTTTTCGTTGAATTTAAACATTAGGTATTCTTCTTCATTCGTTTTTTTAATACAGACTAAGCGATTTGTTAAGTATTCAATAAAGTACCAAAACTTTACCGTCATAAGTATCTACAATTTTCATTATGGCGGTAGTTGCTTCTCACATAAAAAATAATTGTATTTTGTATATATTCTGAGAAAATGCATAAGTTAAATTAAACGATTTATACGAATGTTACGTACAAATTTTCTGATAATCCAAGAAATTCGATAAACATTTTTATTAATTCTGCAGAGAACGGTAAACTTTTATTCATTCCAATACGAGGTGCAGACATTAAATTTAAAATATCGTTAAAATGCACATTGGGTAGACCCTAGATTTGCAACGAAATATACCACTGATTTTTCCTGCAACAATTTGGCACGGTCCCATTTTCAATTTGATTTGAGTGTCCTTATACTCCGTCTCTATCGTTTCAGCTGTAAACAATGACAGTGGCGCGCTTCTGTACGTATAAACATCATTCTGAATTTGGTCAGAGATATAATAGAGGAGTAAAATTTGTATGTACTAGGTGACTGAGGATGGCCTACCGTTGGAATCACTTCATAAACGAGGAGTCTTATCTTTTTCGGAAACCAAAATCAATAGATCAATCATCCAAAAATGGGAGAATTTCTCCAATGTTGAATTTCATACAATTTTAACAAGTTTACACTGCAAAACCTACTTTGGTATTTCATTGGTATTTCATATTTTCTTTCTATTGGCTTACTTGCACGTAATGCACATTATTTTATCATCAAACCTAGTACTTCACACATTATGGGATCCCATTATGCTATTGCCTTATAACCTAACATTACCGTCGTCTTACATTGCTCACGCTCTCATAACCAACGTAATTGCATCTAACAGTGTTCTATTTACACACTCACACTCTCCCCCTCCCTCTCCCTCTGTCCCCCTCTGTCCCCCTCTCTCTCCCTCTCTCTCTCTCTCTCATACACACACACACACACACGATTTAACATGAGCTACTCTCCCTTCGTTACATGTCTATTTTGCAACTAGACATGACCTGGTTGTTTGGCAAGAGTCTCAACTTGAAAACTGTGAAGGAGAGGAACATTACGCTCTGCAGAAACGCAAAATAAGCCCCCACCCCCCTCCCGCTCGGACTGCAGGCGCGGGTCCGGCGACTGGACTTGCGATCAGCAGCCGACACTGCTCCCCCCCCGCCCCCCCACCCTTCACCACGCGCAAACGGCGAGGGCTCTCTGGTACTCCCATTCCGCGTGTGCGGCTAAGTGCGGATTGCAGACGCACAATTATTGAAACTTATTTCCTGTGACAGACACGCCTAAAATATAACTTGTTTTTTATGAGAAACGTGCATCGTTTAATATGTAACCTAAGATATAGAGTGCTACTGAATGCGCTTTTGAAATATTGTTTTCAAAACAGAGAATATTTATCAAAAGGGCATAGAGTGATGTTAATTTACGAGAATTATAAAGTGCATATGGGGTTTTACAAAGCATTATTATAGATAAAAAAAGTATTTGAGAGTCTCGCCTACTAGCGCAATTCAATTGGATTCACATAACTTAAGATAAATTGCTGGATGGAGGCACCGCCCTACCTGCTTCGATGTTTCCCGAGGTGCGACTTGCGTCGGGTCGGCGCTTACGATCATCCGGGCGACAGTCAGCAGTGTCCTACAGAGCTTCCGTCCTCTTCTAGCTACTCCCGCGACTGCCACCCTAATGACGGTCAATTCGTGTATCCCTCCGTCCTTTTTTTTTTTTTTTTTTTGTATTTATTTCTCTGCTCGTTCGTACTAATAGGTTTTCGAGGGTTTGGTTTTACATATCTGACATTTTGGATTTGGGCAAATTCCTGAAAAATGAGAATTAGATACTCTGACTCGTTAATTTTCGTTGTTTGCTTGTAGAAAGCGAGCTGGATTATTCTTTGAATTTTTTTTTGGAGAGTGGGGGTAAGGTTTGTTAGGATTGCCTATCGAGCAATAGGAAGGGAACGTGAAAGATTCTATTTAGATACGGGATGATATTATTGGTTTAGGGAGGTTTAAGCAAGTCTTTGGGAAATTTGGATTTGATTCGGCTTGGGATGTCCCTCCGTCCTCAAGGTCAATTCTTATAGCATTAACGAAAGAAGAACCTCCTTTTTCAATGTTTACGGGTCACAAAACTACCCCAATTCTTTAGTTCCCGGTTTCACACTGAATTTCATTGTTGTACAGTCACACAATGATCTGTCACTAGATATTTCACTTACTAGAATGTGAATTGCACTGCGACGTGTCCACAAGCCTGGGGATTGATGCGTTGGCACTACAATTTGGGAACTAAAATTATCTCGTTTAGTCTATATTCGAAATTACCAATGTTCAAATTCAAGTAACACCGTTTCAAGAGTAAAATTTAAAAAAGAAATTGGGAACAATGTGCAATTATTTTGTAATATTTGTACACATTTGGTCTTTATGCAAAAAATTAATACGCACACACTTAATAAATAAGCATAAATTCAATCTCAATTATTAATAAAATAACGAATCGACAAGTAAACGACTAAACCACAAGTTATCACTTTTACAATTAAGTAAAATACAGTCTTTTTCAAATTTAATACCGCTAGACAAGAAGTAAATAATACCCAGTCATGATTCGAGAATAATATTTCGTTCGATTTTTGTGTTCAGCCGTTTGTTATCAACTCTGTAAATTTAAACATTTACGCGGTATAATCATTTTATTAGGAATTATATCGATCACATGCGTCTTTAACTCTTGTTAACATGCAACTACGTAAGTTTGTTAAGTGCTCTTGTATTACTCGCGCAACTTTTCTTGAACGATGACCTTGCTTCCCCTCTCTGGCACAATAAACAGTTGGAGGCAAAAGCTCACAGCTAGCACTGATGACAATATTCCAAATAAATCTTCACTGGCGCGAAATAGAAACACTTTTATTTTGAAGACGAGAACTTCTATCCGTTATTTTCTCCAAAAATATAAAGAAATGACCGAAGCAGGTAAAGATCTATCACAGAAGATAGCTCGAACTCCTGAGTAAGTTAGAACGCAAATTATTGAGAACGTTGCGAAGGCATGTCTAATTCTATTCTATTCTATTCTAGAATGGCATTGCTTGATAAAATCTAGTGGCCGATTTCCTAACTAATACCCCCACTCTACCCACATTTCTTCAATCCATCGTTCAAGAAAAGTTGCGCGAGTAATTCCTACCTGTAGGTTAGGAATTTTAAAATCCTTAGCAACGGGTTTTAACAACCTTAGTAACATAAATAAACAACCACCCATTCATCGCAAGTCAACATTATTACGAAAAAATTACATCTTCTGTAATCATGGCTACGTGATTTTGTAATTGCCAAGTTTTAAATTCTTCGTATGCCTTCTCGTATCGTGCTTAGATTTTTCAGGGATTAAATCTCGCGTGGCTTTCACAGCAGCATCCAAAATTTCTTGAGGTACAGACGAATTTTCAGCGTTCATCTCCCTCGAGCCACGGTATACAATTGTATTGTTGAAATAATATATATAGCAAGCAATACCTATCAATATCGATTATCGTGCTGCAGCAACAGAATTCATGTGTTTCATATCGCAGTAATGTAAATTGTCTCCAAAAAATTGAGATTTCATTGTGACCGATAAAACGCTGAACATACCACGAAATGTCACAGTGTTATTACTGCCTCGTCCAAATTAAAAATCTCGGTTCCGCCCCTCCCCCCCTCAATTTTTAATGTATGTCATTAGCAGTAATAACATTTTCTAGGTATGTTGATAGCTATAACATATTTACGAAAATAAAAAGGGTTTTACTTAAGGCTACGGTGGCTCTTTCAATTTTTTCAGAGGGCCAAATCCCTTCTGCTTCCCCGTTTCTGTGATCACGTCAATGCTACACAAAATACCACACAAGGAAAACAGGGTTGAAGGAGGCTGTCAGTCCACATAAAAGAAAGTAGGTGATCGGCAACGATCCTGCCTCACTACTGCTAGCTGACGGTGTTGAAATCAACTACTGTCGCAAGATGTACAACACCTCGGGGATGGATCTTCTTTAAGTTTGATAATCGCTAGAAATCAGTATACACATTATAGGCTTAGCCGAGGCGCCCCCTTTCAAATACCTCCCTCAATAATGTATCATCTTCCTTATTTGTGAAAAAATCCTATTAAACAATTCGTTTACATCTTCGTCCGTATATACTGCGGGTCAATATCCTCCATCTCTCCCCACAATCAACGCAACACAATTTTTCCTATTGTCACGTTTTCTCATTCACGTTATTCATTAACTTATATATAATATTTGAACACTACACTTCTGATAGAAAAACGCAAATGATGGAGCAGGCCGGTATTTTTGATGTCAATGACTTGTTGACTGAACTCTTTTATTAAGATTAAATTAAAATTTTATATTCGAGATTTTTCTTTAAATATTAACAAGAAATTGTGAACGCATTTGAGTAAATGATTTTACGTATCTTTTTAACGATTCTACGAACACGTACTACATTATCATTTTTATTAAGTTACATAAAAAGTCCTTGTTATTACATACTTTTTAAATTTTTATTGGATTACTTTTTCTTTAGGTTCTCTCAAGATTTCTACTGCTTTTTTAGATGAACCATTTTTTTATTATTATTATTATTATTATTATTATTATTATTATTATTATTATTATTATTGAATGGGAGAGTGTAATGATTAAAATTAAGTTCTTATTACCGCACTAACTTACAATGTTCGTCGCGTAAACTCTTCCAAGGGCAGCTTCACACAATCGTCATTCAGCAAGAGGCAAGCAACCGCGCGCCTTACCACAGGTACTGTGGACGAGTTGCTCTCTATTTGCTGAATGACAAACATCCAGTGCTCACTCTATCCTCCGCGTGTCTGTCTTTTGGACACATCAAAGGAAGCGAACATTCGCCGAACACATTTCGGGCAGTTCGGGATTGGGAGAGAAATAGCTCGCTGCTCGGCGAATGCCGAATGTGTGGAGCTGCCTTACCACATATAAATATATTCGATCGATTTCGCTTCCATAAACACAAAACCGTACAAAAAGGCACCCAATTAATAGATGATATATTTTGCAACACTTTAGAAATACTTTGTATCACATGCGGTAGCACTACAACACTGTGCGACTAATAAAATAGTACCATATTGGCTTTCGGTGGCAAACGCACGCCGTGCGTTAAAATCATAAAACTGGATTGTAAAAGAAACCTACGGCTAAAAGCGCTGTCATAAAAGTCGCCATCCAAAAGTGGACAGCAGCAAAAGGGAGCTCTAACAAACGCTTTTCCATCATAAAAAAAATCACCCAACCTTCTCCAAAACATCGATTTCTTTTGAGATCACTCAAGTTACGTCACCGGTGTCCGCCTCGCCCATTTAAAGTCGGCGTGTATAAACAAGCCTGGCGAACCAATTTCAATTGGATATTTGATTTCTTTTCAAGATGCTCAAACATTGTTTTTGTGGAATGCGCAGTGGATTTCTGAAACGTCATCACGCAAATCCTACGATTGTGATGGTATGATAACGCTCGGTAGGGCGTGGAGTGGGGGAAGGTTTGATGAAAGCGGACAAATTAACAAATTAGTTCAGCGGGCCGCGAGGGTAGCAGCAGCGGAGGCAAGGGCAGAGTGAGAGGCAGAGTAGCGGATAGGACGAGGTAAGGTGAGAGGGGTGATGGCAGGAATGTGATATGAAATCAACAGATTCAAAAATATATTTCTATTCAACCCTTTAAAAATTGGGTTATAAAATTATCATTACGGTTTTTGTATTAAACACTTCACATAGAACCAGAGTACAAAACGAATTTTCCTTTCACATTTTTCTCAAGAAAGTCTTCAAACTCGATTCTGACTAGGGGGTCCCGATGGATAACCTCAATCTCTGTATTAGTTTTAAGTTTTAATTTAAATTGGTTATTAAACAATCCAACATATGTATAGTTAATTTAAACAGAGTTATGTATTCACCACCTGTGTAAATACATAAAAAAAGATTTTATAATGCTCTTCCTTTCTGCCCTTCTACTAGAATACATAATCTTGGGAAAGGATTTGCTGTTTTGCCAAGAATCAACACTCGTAATTCCAAAGATATTTTACACCGTACATAATTTGTTTTGCAGTTAAATATATTTTTCATTTACAATAGAATTTACATTCCAAATTTCGTTTTTGTAACATCATTAAAAACTAGATAT
>BOPP01000092.1:2199938-2230708 GCA_017312745.1 Gryllus bimaculatus
TTTTTTCGAAGGTTTTCAGCAAATTCCATGACACATTTCCATTATTAACGTTAGTACATATGCATCTTTTCGCCTTTGGGTAGCCGGGTAGGCGTGGAAAACAATGTTTTCGCCCGTTCCGATTTCTGACTTATGCATGTGAGTTCGGTCGTAATGGAAGAAATTGTAAGATAAATTTTGAGAAATGGAAAAGTATATATAATGTTTTAAAAAGCCATGTCTAAGAGGTTTTAATAAAGTTATAGCAACAGCAGGACCCTCTAAACTGTGATGGTGTATTGTAGAGGGAACCATAGATTTTTAATATTATTAACAGTCAAAGTTTGAAGTTATTTAAAAGATTTTTCAAAATGTATGTTTTAAGTACAAATGATTATTTGATCGCTTTCTGACCTTTTGGAAGCTCCGCAGTTTTCGCCATAACTTCGCCAGAGGGTCTATGACGGCGTTGTAGTGAGAGTTTGAAATATTCAGCCGATGGCGATTTCTGCCGAACACATATTCAAGGTGTTTATACCTCACAAACGCAGATATCGAAGACATCAATATCGACGTCGACAGCGAAGGATGTTGTTCGATGTCGCCTGTCTGAGACTCGCTTTAAAACAAATCAATAATAAGCCAGGAGCCGCTCGCAGTTCACCTTTGTAGCTTAAAGCCTCATCACTCGCTTCTACTCAGCAGCGCTTGCGAATGGCACGTCTGCTGGCAAAGCATTGGAGGTATCACTTTAGGTTAACTGGAGGTATTTACAAGAATTCTAGTGACGCTGCTATGGCGCTCAGCATAACACAGTTTTAAGGCAGTGTTAATCAGTTAGAGTGCAATTTTCACACTAGTCAATTCGAACGCGTCACAGAGCTGTCGGTAAGTCAGGTAGACAGCAGAAATTCATGTAGATATCAGTCGCAGTTGATAGTGCGGGCGACTTGCATAGGTGTGAGCATTAAGGAAGCGAAGGCAGAGGATTTTATTACAGAGATAGAAAAACATCAAAATTTTTATTATGTTATTCGCTGTAAAAAGAGATTTCTGATGTGGCGTATTTGACGTGTCGTTAAGAGGATCGGAATAGGGAATGGTGACATGATCAAACAAATTGCCAGGTTAAAATTTTATCTCGGCTTGTCTATTCTTCACTATTCTCTCTTCGTTCTAAAAAAACTTAACTCTATTTCGGTTAGGCTACAAGAGCCGAATATGATGGAGCATCCATTCTTGTAAGGCCTCAGGTTCCTGACGAAAATAATATCAGATTTCTGAAAATGAAAGGAACATTGAAGCCTGTGGCGGTAGGTATTCCGGTGGTGCCAGTGAAACTAATTGGCTACATGATAGCTCTCTACCTACAACGGGAACCCTCCTTAAATAACAATGTATTCAAAGAAATTACGGCCAAATATAGCAAAATAAGAGTTTGTGCTGGAGCAGCTCTTCCCTCAAAGCTACAGCGTTAGAAACTTGTAATCTTAGTGACGGTAAGTTAGTGGAACCCACCCACTTCCCAAAGGAGTGATGCTGTAAATCACTCCTAGTATTTCTCCGGGCAAGATGTGCGACCACTCAAGTCACTTAGCCACAACTAATCAATTGTAACTTAGTAGAACATGTGTAATTTAAATTCCTTTTCATTACTAAAGTAGCACAATTAAAGACACTGTAGAAATGCAGCATGAATCACAGTAGTTAGTATTTTGTTCTTTTCTTCAGATATTGTACTCAATTCGATTTCTCATTGTTTTCAGACGAATTGCATTAGACTCAGTTTTCAACAAATTGTAAAGAGAGATTTATGAAACCGAATTAATGTTAGATGTGGAAGAGAATGGTAGAAGAAAAGCCTAGGTACTCCCAACACTAAAGCTTAGCGCCACATCATGTAGTATCAGAGGAACAAATAAACATATAAACTAAACTAAAGAAATTTACGCACGCACGCAATTTAAGCAAAATAACGGAAGATAAATATCAAAGACGTGAAAATTTTAAACATGAGAAACAAAAAGCTTCAATTTCTTCGACCCTTTATTATTTTATTCAATTTTCATATTGAATGTAAAAAACTACACTGTAAGCGTAAATCTTACAATTCCCAATGCTGTGTTAATGTAAATCAAAATTATGATTAAATAATTCTGGATTCCCACAGCAATAATTGCCTATCAATAAACATAAAATGAAAGAGAATTAAATATCTTTTTCAACCACAAATAATTCATACGTTTGTTAAAATCAACTGCATGTTTGAGAATATTTCCTCTTCTTGAGAACAAATTAAATGAAATATAGATTGGATATAATACATATTAGCTCATAAAGATACATAAAAATAAATATTTATAGGAAAGTTTCTTTATATTCGGATATGGTTAAGATATATTGGATATTAACAAATTAGTTAATTAATTTAAATGTTTTAAATGAATGTTGATTTTTAAACTTAAGAATAAATTAAAAATAGATTACCAAGTCATCTACATCATGAAAGTAAGGTAAATTCAACTAAAATATCGAAATACTCGTACTTAAGTCAATACCAAGATACAATTTCCTCTTCTCATTCAGTTCTTCAAATGCGAAAAGCAATCAACACAAAGGAGGTATTGGTTCAGTCTTGAAAAGAGGACGTCTGGAGCTTCCGAGAGAAGTCTAAAGGGTCAAGTGTTTGCGAAGATCCTTGCTCCTTCCGCCCCCTCGGCAACAAAACCACCCCTCAGCTGCAACTTCTCGGCTCGCCCCCACTCAGCCCTGACGCCACAAAGCACCGGTCGGTAACTGGAATCGACACTGCGACATTCTACTTCATTAATTGCCACAATACTGTCGTAAATCTTTGGGAACAGTCCAAAAGAGAAACAATTGTTTATTTTTGGAATTAAGCCATATTTTGTATCTTTTTACCATATATATATATATATATATATATATACTTTCTTTCTTATTTGTTTTACCGTTTCAGATTAACGGATTGACGGATCATTTGACATATTTTATTTTTATAGTAGTTTGATGTTAAGAAAGTAAAAATTAATGGACAGTAGAGATGGGCCATACACTGCAAAAGAAAATATCAACCTACCCAGCATTTTCTGACAGCACGGACAATAAGACAATATTGATTTTCTGTCAACATTGGCAATCTTTCAACATTGACTCTAAAAGTGGTTACAAGTCGAGAGTCCATCCTGCTCAGATCCACGTAAGTCCAAGGTATCATGGCAAATCAAAGAGGACTCCTGGTGCGATTAACGTGGCTCAGTCAGGACCCCGTGTTGTAGTTACTTTTGTTTGTTCTTTCAGCCAATTATTGAAACATAGCATATATATAATGTAACATTTTTGGTACTCTACGTACATTATGTACGTGGTGAAATAAGCCGACCTCTTCCGAGGGCTTTTCCGCCTTCATGGGCTTTACCACTGTATGAGGCGAAAGTTGGGAGGCAGTGTTGGGAGACCCGACTTCTGCCACATATCGAGAGACTGATGATGGAGACATAGCCTTTGAAAGCTGGCTATTAATGAATCTATTAAATTTTCGAAGATTGTTTCAATTATTTGACCATTTAAGTAGTCAACAACTCCTCAACATCCCCACAATTCATTATCTGTTAAAATATGTTTTCTGATTCATTTTGACATTGTAAAATTAATATTTTATAGAAATTTGTGTATTACAAACGTACTCCCTCAACTCTAGTACATTTTCATCTTGATTGGTGCTTAACTAATCAATCTCTGAACGGATGCCCATGATAAAATGTGCATATGCACTTAATTACTTACAGTTTGTTTCTGTTTCTATGTATAATTATGTTCATGTGATAGACATATTAACGGTGGTGTTGTTTATTCTTATTACTATACCTGATGATGGGATTAAATATCTCGAAACGTTGGCAGACTGAAATTATTTAGTATTTTAATTGTACTCTGACCAAATTGCTTGATTTGAACATCCAACATTTAATTACAAGGTCATGAATCTACTGAAGTCGACCCCATTTACGTAATGCAGGGAAGAAAGTATTATAATTCACAGCGTTTCACCAATGTATTCGTAGCTGCATTGAAGCATGGCATCATAAATATCGGTTATAATTGTTGACATTTAAACATGTACTTATCTTGCTGGTTGCTACTTCCTTTAGTATCGAGGAATTAATATTTCATTAGCATAGATAATACCCAAGTTCTTTGTAAATTTCCTATAAATTCTAGAGTCGCTTAGTGACGAGGAAATTAATCAGGAAATTACTAGTGCACCAGTGGAATTCAAAAAATCTATTCCACGAGTTAAAATACCTCCAAAAAGTTTCATAATACAAAAAATATTAATTATTTAATGTTCTCGCTCCAAGTGTACATGACGGCACTAACTATGATTGATGTAACTCACCCAGTGATTGGCCATCACGGAGGAGATGGTAAGAAAAAGCGATAATATTTGGGGTGTACACCGTCTTAATTGGTGCATACCAGATGTATAGCTCAACGCTACTGGTGTTAATGTCAGGAGTGAAATAATCATGATAACACCCTTGAAAGAAACATGCAATTTTACTCATTGCCTTCTTTATAACAAGTATCATTTCTTTCCTAGGTCAAATAAATCTCCCTTACTTGCTGGATTCCCTAATGATTTTCACGATGCCAAGACAACATGCGACTCACACAATATTCCGAACTAAAAATCCATCTAGGTTTCTTTGTATATTTTTCGGAATACCCTAGAAAAAACGGCCGAAAAAGAATTGTGCCGCACGTGCCAAGTCTTGTCGACAGCAATCGAAAAAGTTATTACTAACCTCTATAGGTGCTCTTGAGTCACTGAAAATACGGTTCAGTTCCTTTAAAAAACATGTCTTTATGCAACGGAGGCTATGGTCATAGAGCAGCTGAAACAATGGTCTCTCGCTGCTGGATGACTGCGAACGAAATCGTCCGACTTACTGCATTCGAAAAGCACCCGAATGTTGCAGCCGAAATCGCCCGAATAACCACACACTCAACACCAACTACGTGTATTGTATCATTTGAATTTATGTGACCCAACAGTGAAGATGCTGACGATTATATCACTTGGATTACAAAAATGTCACTCAGCATTTTCAAAAGTACTTTATACTTCAAAACATACAAAACATGCGACATATGTATTACAGTTAAAATACAAAATACATTTCGAGAGACCTTGCCGTGAGTGATTCATCTTTGCTGTGAATGCAAAGATGACATTCGCAGTTGGTTTTGTATTTTAATTTTGGGCAGTCCATTGTTTTGTAAGTTTTTAAGAATACACGGCGTCTAATTGTTAAGTGACAGGTGTGATACGTCCGTCACCACGTACACTGCTTGGTCCGGTATTTCGCAATTGATATACATTACTGAATTTTCACTGCTGTTTATACGTTTCAATTTTTAAAGTATTTGTTTGTATTGCAGAAGACACTGAGGTTTCATATTTATTTTCTAGTTCAGGAGTATACTTTTAATGTTTTCCATTTATTATTGGTGGTAATGATTTCTAAAGAAATTTTAGTCAACGAACGACCTTAAAATCACCAAAACATAACTCCGAAGTTCCTTAGCGTGAGTAGTTCTCAGGTCACAACTGAAGTTCAGTTTACCGGACTTAGGTTTCAGACCCAGTTCTTGTGGATTCCGAAAGCAGCTATGTAGCGTGACTGCGACCCGCGGACTGCGTGTGATTCGACCTTCCTCCTCCCGTCAGCTCTCTGTCTGCAGTGCCGGGCGGTGTCCTGATACCTCATCCCCCCACATACACACAATCCCATACACATATAAACACACACATGGCGGATGTCTCATGATCTATGAAGTCTTTGTCAGTACAGGAAAATCGGAGGTGTCTGGTTTAGTTTCAAAGTGAGCGCTGGAAGGAAATAAGATGAAAAAGAAAATGAAGAATAGAAAAGAGAAAAATAAGGAAAAATAAGAAAAAGACAAATAAAAAGAAGGTGGAAAGAAGATGAAGAAAAAGAAGAGGAAGATGAAGAAAAGAAAAAAGGAGGATAAAAAGAGAGAAAGGAGACGAAGAAGAAAAAGGAGAGAGATAAAAAGGAGAAGAAGATAAAAAGGAGGAGAAGATAAAAAGGAGGAGAAGATAAAGAAGAAGAAGAAGAAGAAAAAAAAGGAGTAGGAGAAGAAGAAGAGAAAAAAGAGGATGAGAAGAGAAAAAAGGAATAGGAGAAGAAAAAGGAGGAGAAGAGAGAAAAGGGAAGAAGAAGAAGAAAAAAGAGGAGGAGAAGAAAAAATGAAGTGAGAGTGGTGAAACGGATCCATATGTTTTTGTTTTTTTTCATAAAGTATGTTTTACTTGAAAGCGAATTACTCCCGTTATGTTAACTATTCTTTTCAATTTCTTCAAAACGTATTCTGGCCGGCGGTCTGTGTTGTCTCTGTGCGTCCAGAGCCGTTGCACACAGAGCCAGCGCGCTCGTCCAGAGTCGGCGAGAGAGCAGCAGCCGCTCTCTACGAGGCTCTCTAATTAGTGCGACGGTGCAGCATGGCGCCGCGCGGTAGTGGGGTAGGTCGGGCGGCGGGTAAGGGGAGAGGGGAGGTGGCCACCAGTCGCCCCTGCGGAGCCGCTCCACAGTCTCCGCCCGCCACGCCCGCCACCGCGGTTGCCCGTCTCCCGGCCGCAACCCTGCGCTTTCCACTTGGCTCTCGGTGATCTTACCCCGGTTCTAATTGTCTTAACGCACACTAGCCCTCGGAACTTCAAACAGATCAAAAATGCGATGTACGGTTTGTCTAGCCATATGGAATGAAGGGCACATGATACCTTGAAGGAACTAGTGATCCTATAACATCTCATATTTTCTCGTACTATTGGTAAAGGTTACTTTGTATTAAAATATTGTTACTTCTATTTTACTATTACTTTAAGCTAGTTTTAAAAATCGTAGTCAAACGAAATGCGAAAAAGTTGTATTTTTTAACTCAAAAGTTAAAATAAAAAGGCTTTTTTCTACGATCGTATAAAACATTAGTTTTTACGTGCTGCTACGCGTACGTGATGTTAGTCTTTTCTCAAAACATCTGATGAATGTGTCGTCACCATGCGTTTTCATGTGACTTGTTTTCGTGATGACGTCATAGTGCGGAAAAGACGTCTCCTCACACTAAGTAGGTTATAAGAGAAAAAAAAATAATGCACAAATGAGTGGTAAAATAACTTTAAGTTCACTATAATTAAACATTTTTCAATAACTATTAATCACACATTATTAACACAATATATGATTAATTATGTAAGTTTTTTTCGTGAATACCCCAGGAATGATGGGTAATAAATTAGATACTGCCGCGTTCGTAGATTCGATCCACTCCTGCGAAAAGTCAGAATTGCTTTTAACCGTTTCAGAAATTATAGCGTGGATGTACCAGTTACACAATAGGAACTAGAATGGAATAACAATGAGTCGCTAGCTTATGGCGTGAAACCACCGCCTTCTGATATACGCACATTAATGAAGGTGGGGTTCCTTTCGAATAAACCAAAAAGAGTAGGAATAAATAAATCATATTTCCTAACATAAACAAAATCGTAAAAAAATGTTTATATTTCGTGAGTGACGTTCAGCCCGATGCCGATTGAGCACGAAACAATTACTTCATGCATATAAAAATAACTATTTGCCATTGAATTTAGTGTATTCAATTAATCACTTACGTACATGACGACAACTAACACAAGCCGATGCTATTTTAGCCGAAAATCAAATTAATAGTTTATTACACAAAGTCGCCGCGGTGGCCACAGTGGCGGTGGCGATGGCAGTAGCGGTAGCTATTGGCTGTTGCCAAACAAATCCAGTCCTTCGTTGCGACATAAAGTGTCATTCGGTCGCTGGATAAGTTTGGCATGTATATTTCGCAACATCGCTCTCCCTAAAGCGCCGATAGAAGCAAGCGCAACAGGATTGAAATGTGTAGTTACTCTCTTACTCTTACTCTAGTTATAATATACTAATAACAATGTATTACATACGACCGAAACATTTAAAACAAATAATAATAATATTAATAACTAATAATATTATATAAATATTTTATTATAAAATAATAATATTAATAATAACATATATAATCTTGTAATATTCTTCAAAACTATCTTATAACGTAATATGCTTTATTCTGCTTATATAAGCTTCCAATATTCCAATAAAATTCTCAGTTCATTTTCACTCTATACAAAAATTTGCTCTGAAAAAAAATTATAAAAAAACTTCAACTTCTATATTGAAGATGTAGTACAGGTCCGGAATACTTTAAATTGTGTTACCAATATCTCAATTTTTCTTAAAAACTACTAATATTTTTAAGTGCATATAATGATTGCGAGAAATCAAGATTTAAAGGATGGTACCAATGCGTCTTCAGTCACATTTTGTGAGTGCTAGGAAATAATTAAAGCATTCTATTTAAAATTAAAATAAATTCATAAATATTATTTTTATTGTTATTATTATTGAAAATGTTCACCCAATGATTTATGAATCTATTCGGTAAATTAAGTATTGTAACGAAACAATCTAGTTCTCACTATAATCGTCTCACTAACCTGTTTTATGAAAATGTTTTTGTTCTTTGAAACTTAAACATTTATGTTTTCTTACTCAAAGACATTTAGCACGCTCAAATTATTCTTGTTTTAACTGACTTCTGTGCAATGATTTTTCAAGCTATCTGCGTGAACGGCAAAGGCCCTGATCCGAGTTTCACGAAGGGTTCCGCGTAAAAATAATTCCAAAAAGGCTGTTCTACGCGTTCCGTCGTCGCCCGGTTTCTGCGCCCGGGAGCCTGCCGGGGCGTAACCAACACGTTGTTGGGGCGACAGCGGTTCATGAATATTTCACAAAATACTCGCGCTCGCTGCGTCGGCAGGCTTGTGACGCGGGTGTCGGTGTCGGTGGCGGCAGCGGCGACGGGGACGGCGGTAGCGGCGTCTCGTCGAAAACACAATTTACCGAGACAAGGGAGCCCCGACGGCGGGGAGAGGGTGGAACCGGCGGTGGCGGTGGGGGCGCGTGAACGACGCTCTAAAAGGCCTATTACGTTTCGGGCGCACCGCCTCCACCGCCGCGCCCCGCCGCCGCCCGCGCCGCCACATAATGAGGCGACTTTTCACGCCGCAGCGGCGCCACCCGGCGGCGCCCGCAGGAAGCACGCGAGGCGGCCCCAAGAAGCACGCCTGCCAGCCGCCGCGCGGCGCTGCACAGCGGCAGAAGTACCGCCAATTGCAACGGATGTGTGAGGCGTATCGCTCGTTCCAATTCGGCTAATCGAAATAATGGTGGTTTCCGCCTTCATTTGTTTTCTAGAAGACAATGATCAATGATAAATACAATGATTAAAGCAAAAGGCAATGCCTCGTTACCTTTAAACAGTAAATTAAATCTGTTCCGAACACTAATTACATTTTGTTTGTTTTTTGTTTTGTTTCGATAGTCAAATTTTATATTTGAAGGATTGCATATTACTGGCCAACATTCTGTTTTTTCTGGATAGTTTTTGAAAGTGTTTAGCAGAGTTCCATTTTTCTAGAGCTGACGAAAATAATGCAAGTGTGTTGTGGAGTTGTCTTGAGTCTTGATTTCACTGACGCGGGTGACGGTCATGGTGTACGCAATCTACCGTATGTTCTATTTATAACTTTTTCAAACACATTATAAATTCTGGATCGTCTGAAATGGATTCCAATAGTCAGCGTCAGTAGTTTAATTGGTAAAAACAGGTAAAAATATTAAGTTGGACACTTAACTAGTTGTGGATACCCATTTTCAAATTATGTTTGCAAATACATAATTTATTGTTTGGTAGTACAGATTAAACTAATTTGTTTGAAGAAACAAGATATTCACGCAATCTTATGGCTGAGGTAAGCCATATGATCGCATTTTAGGTTGTTAATGATGCACGTAAAACTCATATCTTCTGAGTCGTATTGTTTAAGGCGAACTCGGAATAGAGTTTTGAGAGATATAAAAAACAATAAAGTGTAAAGATGTCCCTACCTTTTCAAGCGCCGCCGCACGCAAGCCTCACTTGTCCCGGTCGTAAATCTGTTGCACTCTATTGTTTCCACCATAAGGACAATACTCCATACATTTCTGAAAACTACACAACATAAAATTCTACAAGTAATTACGTGATCTAAAAGATTTTTTCGTGAAATGCATTTTGTGTCTTTATGAAAATGCATTTAGTTTACAGTAAATTAAAGAGTAATATCTAAAAGCAAGTAGCCGAACTTCATTCATTAAAATTTCATTTACAATCCCTCATTTATCAAAACATTTAACAATTCAACATCTTAAAATCAATTCACCGTATTTGATCTTCCTTTCATCTTCGAATTAGTCAGAGTGAATTGTAGTAATCATCTTGTTACAAGATTGAAATATTCATGACGTATTTTTCTTCTGTGTTACTTTATTTAAACACGTATTTTATTTTTACTACAAGATATATAATGCATTTTGAGTATTCGGAATGTAACATTGAGGGTTTAGACATGTTTTAGTTTCCTTACGCTGAGTATATTTTGTAAACAATTAGTATGAAGTTACAAAAGAAGACCATGTCATGATTGTAAGATATGAATTTAATGTACTATTTTAAAGGAGAAGAAACACAGCATTTACGAGCGCACTAACTGTGGCAAATGTGCCATGCACAACTGACAACAAATAACACACTTGTTCACATTATTAGTTAACCATTTACTTTTCGTTAAGCACTTAGATATCTTGTGAATTAAATTACAACGAATAATGGCTGAAATGTAACAAGAAACGAGAAGTCAGAAGTCCGTGGCGATGTCCTTCAACTATTTAAAGTGTATGTAGAGAAGCACAGTAAGACATCTCATGGAGACCACGTGTGTATAAAAAGAAGCGGAGGAGCGGTCGGTGGAGGAAATGACGATAAAGTGATTTCTGAGTAACAGAAGTGAAGCTGGAAACTGACAAGATTATCATTCAATTAAGAAATAAAAGCCCGACTTAGTAAAGAGTCAGCAACAGAGTTCCAAATTCTAAATTTGCGGCGGATACTATCACCTTTTATTTTTACACGTGTGTGCTTTGACGAGTTATTTAGCACACTTATAGGTAAAAAAAGGAAGCGAACGTGTCAAGAAACAAGATTTTCATTCAATTAAAAAATAAAAAAACAATGGGCTAAATTCAGGATTAGATCTGTGGGGGCTACATTTAAAGTTCCCACAACAAATTAAAATACATTGGTCAAATACGACCGGCCGCAATATCACCCGTAACAATTGATGAATATACATTTTGATGAAAAACCCGCGTACTAATGAGGACTAGTGTTCACGGACGGACGGTTAAAAAAACACTTTTTTGGTCAGTCATTTAAAAAGAAAACTTTTTTCGGTCTGGCATTAAAAAAAAGCAACTTTTTTGGTCAGTGATTTGAAAAAAATACTTTTTCGATGCCAGGGTGTCCAAAAACGTGTATATCCGCCAACATCTCGACATCTATATTGTGCAACTTTGTCTATACCACGTATACGAAAAAAAAAATGAAAAGGACAGAGGAAAAAAAGACTTTGAGTTGCTGCGGTAGCAGGGGCGAGACGAAAGCAGGAGCAAGAGCCAGCAGCTGAATGGGCCACTGTGCGGCGCGCATCCTGTAAGGCGATGCCGAGTCCTCACGGATGTCTTCCGCCCCATTGCCCTGCGCCCATCCGCTCTCGGGCGCCGAAGTCGCCAGCGTTGCCGCGCCGGCGCAGTGCCAACCACGCCTCCGCTCGCGATGTGGGGATGGGCATTTCAAGGGCGATCAGAGTGCACTCAACTATGCCCTCGTTGTAAAAGATAAGTGGTGGATGCAGCATCAAAAATGCTGATGAGCAAAACCCCCCAAAATGGTCAAGAGCAACAAATAAACCTGACTGTTCAAAAATCTAATTAAACACTGCAATTGATTAGATATTTTAACAAAAATACGCGGATAAAGTTAAGAACGAAGAAATTAAATGTAATTAACGAACGAAGAAATTAAACATAATTTTATTGTTGTTATTTTAGCTGATGAACTTGACCAATCAGTCTCTGAAACGTTGTACTCTGTCATGTAATCAACATATTTCGTAGCCCTGTATTAAACTTTATTGATTTTAAACATTTGTATGCAAGTTGCATATACGAGTATCCAAATAGTTTGTGATAGCTACAGATTTATTAACAACTATGAGCTTCAAAGCATTTACCTGTTCAAAAAATAGGTAGATTGAAACTCAACTTACTAAAACATCTCAGCATTTGTTCATTTCATATTTTGGGTTTTTATAAACGTCAACTTTCATTCTCTTTCATGGACAGACATTAAGTCATAAATCGTTTTACTGTAAAAGTCGTGTTAATCGACATTCAACGAACATGTACTCTTCTTACCATTTGAAGTGTCTGTGGGAATGATTCAAAGATACATATGGGCGGAAACAATAATTAGGGCTTCGAAATACTGAAGTTAAAAATGTTCTTCAGAATGTATGGAATTTTCACTCTCTTTTTCAAAATAATATCTAAATATTTACAATTTTTAGTATGGATTTTTTTAAGAGTTCACTTAGATAATTTTCTGATATGCTTAGTCTGGGAAAACTTTTCGTTTTCGCCCCAACCCTTTCCCAGCTGACAACTATCTACAATACATTATTATTTCACACTTTCTACATATTTATATCCCCTAATAGTACTCGTTGTATTGAAACATGACCAAGGATATTATAGAAGAGTATAACATGGTGGTATAGGCAAGTTTTTATTGAAAAAATTGCGGCCGATTTTGAGACAATGTAATTTGGCTGTTTCAGAAAATTCATTAAGCTTATTTTCACAAAAAAATTGATTTTCGAGAAACTTCGTCATAAATCTTTTGAAGTCATTGTACTACTAAAAACAAAAATCAAAAAAACATCCTACTGTAAATATTAACGAACTAAGATATATTTCAAACAAATACATTTCTGTAATTTTTGAAAAATCAAAGGAATATTACATTAAAATGGTCCTTGTGTCGTATTATTCAGTGCATTTAGCACTATCCGTACACAAAGTTTAAAGAAAAAACTGACGCTGTTTGAGATTTTTTTAAATTGCCCCCCTTTTACTCAAAATTTCGCGAAATATACTGACATTTTCAAAAAATGTGGATGACATCAATTACAGAACTAATTGGGGAGAACAACTTTTATTTGAAATAAGTCTGTATCTTTAACAACGTACGAATGGGACAAAAGATTTTAAGCCTTTATAATTTTGTTAAAATTCAGTGAAAGTCAGACTTTTATACATATTTATAAGCGTTAGCATTTTACTCTATTCTTTGAAGAAGTTTAAAAAAACAAATTGGATCCATTTCTGAGGTAATTAGGAAAATATACGAGGGGTTTAATGTAAAATACTCCCAAAATTAAAGAACATCTTTTCTAATCCCAGGTCTTTTAAGTCGGTCCAGATCGAGCGGCAATTTTTTTTCGATACCTGAGGTCGTTAAAACACATATTTCCGATGAAATCTCGAATTTGATTTTTTATAGCATTACATACCGCATTCTACACCACATATATACCACGTACCACATATATATTTTGAAAGTAATATAATGGGACCCTAGAATGGTCTCACTGAGCATTATTGTTTCCGACTTAGAACCGCCAACTCTCTTAATTTCTATTCCGAGTAGTGCGATCATGTGGAGACATGAACCCACTGCTCAGAAATTTATATTACCATTTCTACTACCCAGCTACCAAACGAACTTGTGAAAACAAAAAAAACTAAGACCTTCATTTATTGCCTCGTTAGAAGTGATTTTTTAATACTAGACTTCAATATAGCAATAATCTGAGTTCAGTAAAGCATTCTGTCGGCATTGCCACGCTGCGTTTTCACGAGGCCTAGGAACGTGGTCTGACCGGTGAGAGAACCACGTGGCGACGCACTGTATCTTCGTATCATTTCGTCATTTCTCTGTCTGAGCGTCGGCCGCGATCCAATAAAACCAGTTCCATGGCGTTCCGGGCGCATGCCGCTACAGAACCAATGCCACCGCCGCCGTTTTCGACCCACACCTTCCAAACCACCACCGCCCAACCTACGCCGAAAATAGAACAATTCCAAGAACTCGTAATTATATAATTTTAAAAAAGTCTAAAAACTAACAAACCCCAAAGTGGTCATGTATATAGTTATAGTTGTAAGATAGTTTTAGTTTGTAAGTAATAAAGCCTTCCCTAACTGCTACGCCGCCGAACCACCGGCAAACACACAACTTGGATTTTTTGAATGAAGCACACTGCTCAAGAAAGATTTAGATTTAGATTTATTCAGTCAAAAAAACAGTAAAAACTGTATGTGATGTAGGGGGGGAAGAAACAAAATATTATTGTATAACACAGCAATAAATTAAATATTTAACAAAAATAGTCTTTAGAAATACTGCGATAACATTGTTTAATACGTTTATATGAACACACAGAACACTACTTCTTTACAAAGATCAAACTCTGTGGATACCGAAGAAATCTTGGGGAGTCAATATGGATAGGTAGATGGAAATAACCTTCCAGACTATTTTGTTATTAAATTGTTTGTTAATAAATTGTTTCTATTTATCCAACAAAGACTTTCAATGTAATTGTTGGGCTGAAAAATATTTTTTTTTAATATGAAAAACACGGATATCTATTAAGTTGCTTACCAAATTTCTCTAAATCAAAAATATAAATAGCAGTAAAGTGAATGGTCATCCGGCGCGGGAGTTTCGTGAATTTTTCCCTTTCTCCTGAGACGTCAGGGATCGCGAGTTTTCCGGCGCTCCAACAAGAGACTCAAATAGGCTCTTGTACACCTCTTATCAAAACATCAAGTGATGTTACATTAACAGAGTTTTCCTCAAACTGTTATGTCAAACGACAGATCCTCTCGTCATGATTGATTGGTGATTACGAGCGCTACTACAGTCAATTCAACTTCTAAAGTCATTACTCTCGTAAGTGAAGTGCATGTTTTTTATCGCAGGAGGGGACTGATCTTCCCCTCTGAATGAAGAGAATTTTAGAAAAATGCACAAGTTCAATTTTTTCGGCGTTCTCTTCAAATACAATATTAAAGTTGGAGATTTTCTCTTAATGAAATCTTTATTCCAAAGACAAATATTTAAATAAGATAATTGTTTTGTATAATTGTGTATAATTGTTTTGCATCAATGTATAATTTTTCGAGAATATTAGTAGTCTTCGTGTAATGTTGCATAAAACAGGCAATTTTTAAGGATTTATTTTCTCAAAAATAATTTCCAAACATTTTCTTTAAAGGTTTTCCTGGAATAGAGCAAATATTTCTTAAAAGTGATGCATATTTAATTTTCATTCAACTTCGAAAATTACAAAAGTTGCAAATACATGAGAAAGCATGTCATGTTGTTCTCGTAGTACCACTAGTATCCTTGTTGAAAATGTTTCTAGAATTTTACTCACTGTTTGAATTAAACTGATTGCACTGTGAAAACACGTTCTCACAATTACTAGTATGCCTTTCGGATTTAACAATTAGCAATATTATGGAAAATTGCTTTCGTAACAGTTTGCTGTTCATATGAAGTTCGAATATTAATATTAACTAATTGCCAGTTTCATCTCTGCCATATAAATGGTAGTTTAATTTTAAATAAATGTTTCATAACGAAGCTTTAATCAACTTTTTTTCTATTACGATCCACATTTTCAAATTTGCATTAGGATCGTCATATAAATGTCATACGCCTGTGTAAACACATATCTTCTTCTCATACGAGTGGTATTGAAACTGCATGCGGATAATTAATACTGTAAGAGAAAAGACAGGTCTGATCCTCGCCATTTCATTTTGTGAGAATCACCGGAGAAGGCGTTATGACCTATGAATCACTTTATGTGACACAAGGGACACAATAAACTTTCTGAAAGTCGTAAAATACATCAGTTCAGTAACACAGCTCTGAGTGAGTTTTATAGTGGCGCGAGGCATCAGTGATCATCAAAACCCACGCAAAATGAAAGTAATGACTTACAATCTACAATATTTCTCATTTAACATTCGGAGAAGGCATTGCTACTAATCTAGCATTCCTCATCTCGTGACAGAAGAGACAGAGATAGACATCTCGTGCGTTTTCTGTACCTTAAAAAAATTCCATATACATGCCCATAATTTGGAATCAGACAAATATTTACTTTTATAACTTTTCAATAAAGTTCCGTTTTCAAATCATCTATAACAAAATAAATGGAAATACATTCTTTATCGAAAGAGTTCACCTTGTAGCCGAACTTTAACCAAAGCTGCGCTTTACATTCTTCCATATATTCCCAAAACCATTGTTAACTTTACGTTATTCAAGAATTTGTTTATTTGAAATCGTCTTCCTTCCTTTCCACAATGTTTTAGATATTTTTTGAGACATGTTTAGACCTGCAATAATCTAATTTATTAATATTCACTTCGAATATCCTATTTTTGGAGTCATACTTGCGAGTAAGTGAGAATTTACTATTCAATAATGTTAAGAATACTTTCAATTGATTTGTATAACTTTCTACTAAGTTATACGTAAAACATCTGTTAAAACAAAAATGATTTGAATCCGAATACAAAAGTTACAATTACATAAAAGTATACAATTGGTCCTTTTGTTTTCGTTATAATGTGAAAACAACAATTGTTGTCATAGTTAAAAACGTTGACCTGTCTTAATTTAAAACACCAATTGTATTCATGTAAGGAAACTCAAACATAATGTACACACAGGAATTGTTTCAGCCTAACAAGCAAAAAATACCTCTTCTGCAAAAAGTGAACTGTCCTGTTGGGAGAATAGACCCCGAGAGAACGAAATATTGGTTATGATATTTTCATTATTATTCTTAAATTCATTTATATTTCTTAAAATTTAAGGAGAAAATAAATGAAACATATTGTAGTTACATATTCCCAGAAATTACTTTCTACATTTCTTTTGTTGACAGTCTGTAGTCTAATGTTTACCTTCATTCGTCGAGGCCTTGCATATGTAAAATACACATTTGTTTATAAACTATTTCTAATCATGTATTAGAATACATCAGCTAATTCACGCTATGAAGCAACTGAGAATACACCCTATGCTGTAAGTAGTGACATTCAGGGAGTCTTTCCATCGCAACGGCGTGAATTGGGCGCAGGAAATACGCCTTGATCATTGTCGAAATACCTCGCCGGCAGTCGGCGACCTTTCATTTGAAGTCAGGTGGCAAATCGTGTGAAACGGCGCTGGGCGGTGGGTGTGGACGCTCCGTCCCGTTTCCACGGGCGCCCGTCTCCTGTTAACGTTCCAAAATCCATTACAAAGGGCCACTGAAAGGCTGTCCACGAGACACGGGGCACAAAGCAACACCAGAGTATCGACTTTACAGGACACCCGGTACGGATAATCAGATACCCCTACCCTCCCCTCAAAAAATCAGCTCCACGCTCCGCAAAAAGGGCGGGCTGAAGGCGAGCAGCGCCCGCCATCGAGGACGTGGAAAGCAACGAAATGGGCGACGCAGCACCGGGGTCACGCCAAGGTGAAGAAATAAGAACGCGAAAAATCATGCTACATATGAAACGCAAGGGAGACCAGTATCAAACGAAGCCACAAACAAAACACAGGGTCCGAGACGGAATAACTATTTTCTCAGCCAGCAACAAGTCTACTATATCGCACAAAACTGTGAAATTTAGTTGCACGTTTTTCCGAACGCCGTTAACATAACGTTCTCACCCTCTATTCCACTCAACCAGTTTTACACTTAAACATCACACGTGGAGCAAACACTATCTCACCCTCTTACTATTGTTTAAAACGGCATCACGCCCTAGCGATCTTATTAGAAAGAATACCCTCTTACTCACAAGAATCACACATAAACCAACCCAATGTCTCTACTGCGCCTATTGACACCCCGGGTTAGCACGATCGAGCGTCAGTTCGCATTAATCGTTCACACGCTGTGGCTTCCAAGCCCTTCGCGCACCCCCTCCCGTCTAAATGGTCCCTGGTCTGCTGCACACCGCTAAACCGAGTCTCCTAAATATTCCCCTGCACACACTAAACTCCACTCCACTCCATGTCAATTCCTCTGTCCAATCGCACACTAATTCGTTTCCCGTCCACAACAATACTAAAAATCATAAAAACCTCTCCCATGATTTTCGACTCTCTTCCCACCCCTTGTTGGCTTTTCATTCGATGCAGTCCAAACCCTCGCCGCACCCGCCCCGAGCATATTCCCTCACACACCCGCAGTAGCTAGTCTCTCTGATTTAAATATCCTCACTGCAGCTACAACAATCTCTTAACTCACTGACGCGTACACGCAAATCCAGGACGATCTCCGCGTCTTCACAAAACCACGCAAGTCACTTCCCAAGCCCCCTAGTCCGCAAAACGTCACCGCCAGCACACGCATGAATTCCCAAAAACGCTTAAGGCGACTTTCCAGAGTTCTCACGCAGTGCGGCCAGCGCCTCCACAGTCCACACCTCCACGAAGCGGTTCAGCCCGCGGCCCCCACCCCCAACCAGTGCGCGTCCGGCAAAACGCCTGCGTCCGCCGAGACCTCGTGCTGCCCTTGCTTCCAGCTCCCGAGCGGGGTCCCTCCCGGCGGGCCCCGGGCGCCTTTATAAATGCAGTAACCTACCCCTGCGCCTTTAGGGGTCTGGCGTGCCTCTCCACTGCGCCCCTTCGGCACTCGCCTTCCCTCACGACGTAGTCGGCCGCACACTACTCTCTCCCATACTCCCTCCCTCTCTCTCTGCACACACACACCTTCTGTTCCTTACTCCACACACTAACCAATTTCTCTCCCCCACATTTTGATCTCACCAACAGCCTCCTCTTTCCCGTCTAACCACCATATGCTTCTGTCTGCCTCCTGCCTCACATGACTATTCATCAAGCTTCCTAAACTAATTACAGCGAGCATGAATTCTCCTCACGTAAATAGTAATGACTTCTATTTATGATTGTCTTAGTTTTCACTTTTACATGTCATCCATTATTTCAATATTAATGTTTTGTAACAGGACTAACAGTCGAAGTTATTCAGGATGTCACAGATTTTTTTATCGTAGCCATTTATTCGGTACCTACCACACGGTCCTCCTTCATGATGTTGTGATTGATAATTTAATGGATTTACAAAGAGCCAAACATTCAGTGCTCAATTGTTGCATGTAAATGATCCCTCTCTGAGGCCGCTTTAAATCCTTCAAATAATATGAACACCCCACTTGCCTATGCTCTACTCCCAGTTAATGATGTATTATACATTTCAAACCTCTGAAAATCTGTATGATTGACCAGATAGTAAATGAATACTTTTATGTAAATCCTCGGTAAATTCGTTGTGAAATATCCTCACCAGAGAATACATCACCCGAAACAGCTCCAAAGGTTTGCCATCCATTTCAGGTTCCGGGTATGGAAATTAAAACCTCATGCTCAGAGAGCTCAAACTGCATAATATTAAATCTCCGTATTAGCCCGTGTCACGAGAACATCGAAAGGTACACACGAAAGAATAATGAAACCAAATGTTCGGATTTCAGTAAATCAACGTCAAACCTGGTTGCAAATCAATGAAGTTCTATGACACCAAAATGCTAACACGTTGAATATACGTTTGCGTTACCTGTACGCAACAACCGCAACTGCGCATCAAATGGGCTTGTGATACGAGTTAATTGGATTGCTTTCCAGAGAAGCGACGACTATAATGGTCAGCATTCCGCGGAATCTCCATTATTCCTGGAATGAGATCTGGATTTATTTGCGCAGGGTTCTATAATACAAAAAAACATTATTAAAGATAAATCATATTATAGCAAATTGTACATCATTTACTACAAACTCAAATATATTTTTAAAATTAGATGTCATTCCATAAAAAATTGTGAAATGTTCTGCTATAATTTCTGTTATAATTTTTTGTCAACTCAGATTCGATGAAAACGGTGTTGGAAGTCAAATGATTCGTAATGTAAAGTTTATATGATGTATTTTAATATTTGTTAGTAATAAAATGCTTGCATTCAATAAGAGAGAAACGGGTTTCTGTAATTTGCATTAGTTAGTAGAGGCTAGATATTACCTATTTCTATTTGTTTGTCATCGCATTTTGCGGAACATTTTAACCATATGAACTCTTACACCCTAACATTTCACCCTATCACCAAATCTGTACCTCATATTTAAAAGTAAGTTTATATTACATTGAAAACAATTTGTGACTGCATTTTACTACAACAATAATAACGAAATTGCTATCTTACACGATATTGGATGTTTTTAAATTTGAATTTGTTTTTAAATACTAAGAGCATTTTGCAATTACTTGCTGTGGTCAAGTGCTGTTATATTTATTGTTGAGAAGGAAAGAGCTATTAAAAAGTGAATTCAAACTACCTCTCGCGTCCGAAGAAAATGCAGAAGAGGAGGAAGGACGAGAAGTAATAGCGGCAGCCTCTTCCGCCCGTGTCCCTCGAGTCGAGCGAGGCTGCCAAGAGCGGCGGCGGGGTGCGCGGGGTGCGGGCAGCCATATAATTTAATTGTTTATTATCGCCGCCACTCTCGCCAATTGCCGCTTAGCCACAGGGCGAAGGGGGTTGAGACGCCATTTTTAAAGCCCCGCGAGCACCGTGGTGGCAACATGTAGGTCAATGGAGTTTCGCTGCTGGGCATGACGCGGAGCGTGGCGGGGATTGCAGCGGGACGCTAGTCGAGGACTATGACGGGAAGCATGACGAAAAGCGAGACGGGAAGCGAGACGGGCAGCGAAGACGGGGAGAGCGAGAGCACGGGAAGCGAAGACGGAAGCGAACGGGAAGCGAGACGGGAAGCCGAGACTGGGAAGCAGACGGGAAGCGCGAGACGGGCAGCCGAGAGGGCAGGAGAGAACGAGACGGGAAGCGAGACGGGAGCAAGACGGGACAGCGAAACGGAAGAAGCGAGACGGGAAGCGAGACGGAGCGAGACGGAAGCGAGACGGAAGCGAACGGGCAGAAGGAAGCGAACGGGAAGCGAGACGGAAGCAGAAGACGGAAGCAGACGGGAAGCCGAGACAGGGAAAGCGAGACGGAGGCGAGACGGGCAAGGCGCAGACGGGAAGTCGAGACGGAAGCGAGCGGGACAGCGAGTTACGGGAAGCGAGACGGGAAGCGAGACGGGAAGCGGGACGGGAAGCGAGACGGGAAGCGAGACTGAATGCATAACAGGGAGTTGTGAGCGTGAGCGTGAGGGTGAGCGGGCGGGGAGATTGACGAGGAGCATGACGGGGAGCGTAGAGAGATGCGCGACGAAAAGCGAGAAGTGAAACCTGATGGGGAGCGTAACAGGGAGCGTATCAGAGAGCGAGTTGGAGAGCGCGACGAGGATTGTGTCGGAGTCTGACAGGTAGCGTAAGAAACAGAGGGCCTGGCAGAGGTGACGACAGGCGAGGACGGAGGGTCGTGTTGAAAAGGCGGAATAGAGGAAATAGTAAGACCGTAAAATAACGTAGCAAGAAATAGCGTGGAAGCTGTGCGTGGTGACTGATTGGTGGCGAGGTGACAATAAAGCGAGTGAGTGATATATAATATGACAGAGTAAGGAGAAACGCGAGGAAGATACAGAAAAGGGTTAAGGTGACAGAAACAGGAAAGGCGTGGCCAAGCGAGAATGTCAAAGAGGAAAGAGAGTGGGGTATGGAGGGGGGCGATGATGATTGTGGCGTGGCAGTCTGGGGCGAGGAGAGGAATAAGCAGAGTGGCCGAGTTGGGCAGGATTAGAGGACGAATCGGTTCGGCGTGAGGTGGGGCAAGAGGGACTGAGGCTGGGAGAGAGGAGATCAGGGAGGAGGAGGCGAAAAGAGCGGGCGTTTAATCAGATGCGCCAAATGAGACGGGTAGGGGGCGGCGCGGGGAGGCGAGACGGAACGAAACAGGACGCGCTCTCATAGCACCTTATTTTGAACCTTAAAACAAATAGCTGATACACAACGTACTTCGCAATACACACGTGAGGTATACTGCGCAGTGCTACTGCATCCAGATGGAGATGTGTCGTAAACTTGGATGAAGCGTTTCACGGAAACAAATCTTGCGTAAAATTGAGTTATGTTCCACCTTGGGGATATATTTGTTTCTGCTATTCAGAAACCTAATCGTACTGACACAGAGAATTAATTACTTCTAACAAATAAATACGACATTAAATCGTTTTAACCTGAAAACAGCATATCAGGGGGGTGTCAATAAATGAGACAAACTATCCTTCAAATTAAAATTTTCTTGCTAAGATTCCAGAACATTGCTGAAGAATATTGATTTTTAGTTTTTTAGAACGATTTTCTCCTTAAACTTTAGGAAAATATTAGGTTTATATTCTCAATATAGAACACAACACTAATTGAAGAAATGTCATGAACAAAGTTAGTTAAAAATAATTAACATTGTTTACAGAACGTATTGAGGATATCTTACTACCTTTGCCTTGATATCTGTTGTTAAAAATTAAATATGGGGTGTAAATATAATTTTCTCACGAGAGCAACCACTGAACAACAGCACTAATAAGATTTGATGATTGTAAACGTCAAACTGAAAAAAGTATGTATAATTTACGTGCATAAAATCTACATGTGATAAAACCTGCGTGTAAAACTAAAATATTGCAAGGTCGTAAGAAATACTGTACGGACTAAATTAATGCACGCACGAATAATTTAAAATTGTGGATAATAAATACAAAAAATAGACAAAATCTACGAAAGTGATACATAGATTTAATCACATCAATTCTTACACAAAAACATGTTTTCATAAATAACTACAAACTGTTCTTTGCTTTCAGGGTGCGAACTAGTCTATAATTTCAAATTACAAATAATGGATAAATAAGATAACTTTAAAAAAATTACTGACAAACCGCAATTACCTCTCCCCGGCACCTTCTGACCGACCCAAAGCAACTAAGGATCGATCTGCCGCAACTACAGCCCGATCCTCGCAACAAATCAACTAACGACCGTCCCACCGCCGCAACTGCCGACCAACTCCAATACCCAACCCCATCTACTTACGCATGGCAACTTCCATCCATAGGATATTGTGTCTGCACATCAATGAGAATTCGGCGCACGCAGTGAGATGAAAACTAGAGAAATCCCCTCCGGTTAGACATTGTTAATGCTATGAAAGAATCCATAGCAGAAGAATACAGCTGTGATAATAAAGAAGATACAAATGAAGAAACATATCGAACGGGGGAAAAGTCATTCAGAGCTACCAAGGCTGCACTGAAGTGCGTGTGTGAACTCTAGAATCAAGTGTCAAAAAAAAAAAAAAAACGGAATGTGAAAAAGGATCTGGAAACAATTTTTAATAAAAACTGCTCCACAAACAGAAATAAAACTATTATTTTAAAAGTCAGAAAGAATGTTTTGATATTTCGATGTGTTTGAATGTTTCACTGACTCTTCTCTCCTTTATTAACAAAATCAGTCATCGAGCAAAACCTCCACATCCACCGACACACGGCAACAACCGGCGCACCGCAACCACCGACTCACCACTACTGACCCATCACAATTACCGACCCACCACAACTACCGACCAACCGTAACCATTTACGTTTAACCGCAACTACTGACGCTCCGCAACTTCAAACTACCTGCAACTAGCGAAGCATCGGATCTACCGATGAACCACACAGCCTCAATCGTACCCTCCGCGTGAAACTTCCGACCAACAACGTGCGTCGTGCAATTGCGTTTCTTTTTTCCCCCCGCACACAGTTTTTGCCCAGTGGGTCGGCGGGCAAGGGGCAGCGTGCGGCTGTTGGGCGGGCGGGGGCCGACCCGACCCGATCCGACCCGCCTCGCCGCGCGCGCTGCCTAGTAGGGAAGCGGGCGCTGCCTTAGCCGGCGCCGCTCCACGCCCCACGCGCCGTCGCCGCCGCCAAGGCCTCCTGGATGCGGCTGCGCTTCGGCGCGCTACAATGTCTACGCCACTCGAGGAGGCTGTTCACTGCACTGTGATCTAGTGATACGACGTTTTCTATTCCGAAGTCATTGGATGCGACATGGGTGGCCAAACGTCGATGTTCAAAATTAAATCGGTGATGTTAATAATGCATCAACCAAACACAATCGATGATTTTTAAACGTCGGTGTTTCGTAGCTGGTTTAGTAGCCTCATACATTAAACTGATGCGTGCTAAAATTTAGTTGGACACTGACTGTGTATATTAAATTGTAATTAAAATTTAATTGAAAACAAAGTTTAAAGAAACCTCTTCATGTGCGAAATACGGGGGAAGACGAGGGAAACACCAGATCGATGAAGGTAGTGTACTAAGTCGCATTCATTTTATTCAAACTCATAAACCGACAGGAAAGTTGTTATTTCATGTTTCTGCTTTAACAAAATTGTGATAATGCAAATGTTTCATTCACAATCAAACATTGATGATTTATAGAAACATCGGTGTCATGAAAACATTGTCATTGATGTCGCATCCTCACTCTGAACTATCCCTAACAACGCTGTGGTGGCATCTGCAATTGACTCTGTTCAGTGAGCCTCTGCAAGCCAACAGTTTTATATAATGCACAAATAAAAGAGTTTTTGCTGAATGATTGATTTTGTTAATAGAAGAGGGAAGAGTCAGCAAAACATTCAAACACATCGAAATATCAAAACATTCTTTCTGACTTTTAAAATAATAGTTGTATTTCTGTTTGTGGAGCAGTTTTTATTAATATTGTTTCCAGATCCTTTTTCACATTCTGTTTTTTTTTTTTTTTTTTTTGACACTTGATTCTAGAGTTCACACACGCACTTTAGTGCAGCCTTGGTAGCTCTGAATGACTTTTCCCCCGTTCGATATGTTTCTTCATTTGTATCTTCTTTATTATCACAGCTGTATTCGTCTGCTCTGGACTCTTCCATAGCATTAACAATGTCTAACCGGAGGGGATTTCTCTAGTTTGCATCCCACTGCGTGCGCCGAATTCTCATTGATGTGCAGACACAATATCCTATCCTCTATTTTCCTATCCTATCTACTATATCTATCCTCGTATTTCAATAGATGGTATATTCCCTCAAATCCTTTTATTCGCCAAAAATGGTACAAAAATTACTCACAAGCTCTTCTGCTAGCAGAATGTTATTGAAATTCCCAGTCCTGACGCAAAATATATTGTTTTGCAAATAGTACTTCTGTGTGCATTATAGCCAATGAGTTGAGTAAACCGAATCATCTAGTCTTTATTTAGATCAGTGACTATATTACTAATTACCATTCCACGCAAATATTTATAGATGGCTATGCGGCACCGGTCATCCACGAGATGCCTATCGTTTTGTTTGATATCTAGAAACTAGTGGAAAAAATACAAAAAACACCTATATTACTAATTTAAGACGCGTGCAGAAACTGAAAGAAAATCATGCAGCCTCCAGTCATGAGAGAAGTGTCTATGGTTTCGTTGAATATTCATGAATAAGAGCAAAATCCAAAAACCATGAAACAGCTTTGATTTTGATTGAAAATAGAAATATTCCATTCTGTTATTACGCCTTATTTCATACTACGCATACAGAATGAATTCTCACACTCAACGAATCGCTGCTTACGTCACAGCTGACGTCATGCAACAGCAGCTAGGCTCCAAGGAAGAAGTTTCACTCCGCTGATTATTTGCTATTCACGTGTTGCTCATGGAACAGCAACTTTTTTATGTTCTTGATATGTAAAGAACTCTTGTTCTGTGTATAACCAATTCTATTTGCAGAATTTGAGAAGACTTTTTATTGAAATATTAAATCTTTTGCAGTCTTAAACTTTTATTTGTTGTTCTTGAGCATTGAGTATTCTATTTTTTTTTCACTAAATTGTGTGGTTTGTCAAGCGGGAATTTTTTCTGCTATAGACTGCTTGCACTCTACTGCTTGTCCGTTTAATTTTCGACGAAGTATTGCATATCCGACAGAGGTGTCATTTGACGCATTTAAAAATGAAAAAATTACCATAGCAGAATGATAGAATAAACAGAATCTTACCAATATATTCTAACAATTGTTTTATTATTTGATTTTTGTGTTGACAAAGAGAAAGCGCGCGGTCAAGTCGCAGCCTACACGATTAAAATCTTTAAAAGAAAAACAAAGGTTGCATTATCATCGTAAGATAAAACTAAATGAATTTTAAGCACGTTCAATGACCTTGTAACTCGACGTGTAAATACAACATTGATAAAAGCTTCTTCACTCAATTCGACTGAAAATATTGCTAGTAATCCAAAGCTTTACTTTAACGATGTATTCGTAAACGTTATACCTATAATAAGACGTTTGTCATAATGAAACTAACACATTCTATGACCTGTACATGTGAAAGATATTACGACACTCATCTCCTGCTTATCGCACTTGAATGATAGCGAGCTATACGTCCACCCTGCCATTAAGGCCACAATGCGAGAGCTTGTTCATGAGCTCTGGGGAGCGCAAGAGCTTAGCGTGCGTGACACTATGCTGTTGCAAACTCTTAAGCGCTTACCCGCCAGGGAAGAATACTCGTACCACGGGCCTTTATGACAAAACGTTCGATGCTTATAACCAAAGACCGGCGCCGGCGTTATGAAACGGAAAAAATCCCGGTTCCAAAGCAATGATCCTGGCAAAACTACGATTGATTCGTTCTTTCGCGTTTCCGGGCGCTTCAAGTACTACAGTCATTAGACCTGTAAGTGAATTACATATTTGTCCTCGCGAGACGGCAGGTATCTTTCTTAGCTGATTGGTGAAATCCGGCTAGGATCTACTCGTCGGCTTGATTGGTTGATTATTTTAGTGATTCCGGACACGTCAACTACTAGGGTCATTAGTCCCATAAGTGTAGCGCATTTTTTTGCTCGGGAGAAAGCGGTGATCTTTCCCTCGCTGTATGGCGAGATCCGGTGCAGACCTATCGTCGACTAGCGGGGTTTTCCCCAACCAGATATCTACCACCAACGTGACACCGCCTCACCTGGGACAAGCTGTAAGCTCCCAACTACTCTCCTGACATTCGTTCAAGGAAGAGGAAGGAAAGATCGCGCGTAGTCCGTGCCCTTTTGTTATAGTATTACTCTGGCATTTGTCGGGTATTGACCGGAGAATCCAAGGAAAACCGATCAGAGCAACCGGCCACTAGAATTCTCCTTCAAAGAGTGGCTGAATTCGACCGAACTGTCTAGCTAATGTATAAAACCCTGTCACCGGCGGGATTACACACTACTCAAGCACACATTCCGGGAAACCATTCGGGAGCTTAAAGCTTGTCCCGGCTGGGGTTGTGCCCCGCCCACTCAGGGGAGATACCTGGTTTGCGAAACCCCGCTTGCCGAAGGTAGTTCGGCGCCGGAGTTTGCCATCCCTCGTGGAAATATCACTGCCACCTCCCGAGGAAAAAAATATCCACTACACTTATAGGTCAATTACCTTAGCAATTTCCGCCCGGAATCACTAACAATCAATCATCCGTCGCGATTTGAACCCGAAGATCTCCCAGTCAGAAGCACTGCAGGGACATCAGTTGATGAGCCCTGAGCGACCTCAGTCTGGGGAAAAGTACGAGAATGACGCGCTTGGAGTTAAATGTGCTGCTACTCTCACACTGCATCACTCCGTCCACGTCCCTTGTGCAATTGAAGCCTGTGCGTCACACGTTATACATCATCGCACAGCAACAAAATTTCAGGAAGTTAAAGTCCAAGATACTACTTATTATAAAACGTAAGGCTGGGACTGTTCGCACTGACATCTCAAAATCTTTCTTTGACAGATTCAACACGTCGGTGATTTCCAAATTTCGTCTTGCAGAAATGACGTCATCATGGTAACACATGCGACACCTCGCGGGTCGCGGGTCGCACGGCAATTTTGAATGACCATAGACAGCATTTCCTAATAAGGAAAGCATTCCACTGCCCTAAGTCACCGACTGAGTGGCTCAGAGCGTCAACTGATGTCACTCCAGTGACATCAGCAACTCTTCCAGTGCCACACTTTCACCCAAGTGCCACTTCGAGTACCGACGGTAGCAGAATTTTCGACACTAACAACATAGCTGAATCGAATTCAGCCGCTGTCTGGAGGAGAATTCTAGCGGCCGGCTGCTGTGATCGGTAGTTTTCTTTGGTTTATCTGATCAACACTAGGCGAATACCGGAGCAGTACCCTAACAAACAGGCCACGAACCGCGCGCGATCTTTCCTTCCCCTTCCTTGTTGTAATTTCACCCCTTACACTTACATGGACTACACTTACACACTTACACGGACTACACTATTACTTAAGTCGGGAGATCAATAGGGAGCTTAGTGCTTGTCCATACTAGAGCGGTGCCCCGCTGGTGGGAGATTCGTGGCTGGGGAAAACTCCGAAAACCGACGTGTCGGTCGGCGCCAGATCACACCATCCAGCGCGTGAAGATCACTGCCACCTTCCTAGTAAAACATGCATTACACTTTCGGGACAAATAATAGCCTTTGACGTGTCCGGACACCAAATGAACTATCAATTAGTAATCAGTTGTGTTAGTTTGCGCCGGATCTCACCGCCTTCTCACGTGATAAAAACATGCACCGCAATGTTTAGGACTATTGACCCTAGTGGTAGCAGCTTCCAAAACACGATATAATACATCAACCAAAACTGAAGGAAGTGAACACATCGCTCTCAACAGGGGCAAACTCTAAGCTCCCTACTAGTCTCCCAACACGTGTGACATTGTAGTGCATGTTACAGTAAGTGTGTGTAAGTAAGGAGTGAAGATAGGACGAGAAAGAGGAAGGAAAGATCGCGTTCGGTGCGTGGTCCGTTCAGTAGGTTACTGCAATACAGAAGTTCTGAGAGAAGTTTTAAAACCCAACTATTGCACAGGTTTCTTTTGCGTGGGAGTGGGACTGTAGGTCCGGCTGCACGCGGTTGCGGAGTGTTGCTCGGCGCTCCCTCCGCCGTGTGTCGTCGGCGCGACGCTGAGTCGCCTTTCAGGAACGCGGCGGCTATCAGCGAAACGGATGACCGGCATTTGGACGCTCGCGCGAAGCGACGCGAAGCGACGCGACGCGACGCGAAGCGACGCGAAGCTCGCGCGAAGCGACGCCCGCCGCCGCGTCCGCCGGTCGCCACAAGCGGAGCTCCTGCTGGGAGCAGTGTAGGACTAACAAGGGGCCCCGCGCAATCGAACTTATTTTACTGTTTTTAAAATGAAACAAATGCGGTTGTATATTGCTTTAAAATGTTTGAACAGAATTGACAATACAGAACTAAACATTAATTATCGGCCATCTTCGTATAATTTTGGACGAACTGTGATAGCTTTGCAACAACAGCAACGGCTCGATAACAAACGTTGATCAGGAGTTTTAGTGTTCGAATTTTTAAAATTAGGGATATACATGGGTAAAATTCATTCGTTGACTGAAGTATCTAGCGGTCGGCTATTCTGGTAAGTGTTTTCTCGTGATATCTCGGATCAATACGAGAGGAATGCCGGAGGAGTATCCTATCAAAGGGATCGTGGCCCGCGCGTGATCTTTCTTTCCTCATTTTCACCTGCTTCTCAGAAATAACACACGTATAAACGTACATGAACCCTCCATACGTACTTCACTACCACACATTTCGGAACTCATTGTTATTGTTATTTTTTATTATTATGACTAATAATAATAATAATAATAATAATAATAATATTGGGGTATATGCCATTACATTTACGCTACACGATAATTGTATGTAATTTTCCCAGAATCAGCCCAGAATCAGCTGCACCCCTTAGTACCACAAGGTGGTTATTATTATTATTATTATTATTATTATTATTATTATTATTATTATTATTATTATTATTATTTAGTAGTAGTATAAGAATTAGTATTGTTGTTACTACTATGTTATTGCAAGGGGCAGAGAAGGGAGGGCGGAGGTATCAACGAAAGCTCCGCTCGGGAGCTTGGAGCTTGTCCCGGCTGTTGCAGTGCTCCGCGGGGGGCAGGGACCGGAAAGAGAAACACCCGAAACCGACGTAAAGATGGAGCTGGTTCTAATTTTCCAGAGGGAGAGGAACACTACCGCCTCCCGCGAAATAACTTGCACTAGACTTGCGGGACTAATAACCCTAGATGACACGCTCGGAAACAATGAATAATATACCAATCGACCCCATTGTTTGCTCTCAGTTAGTACACAATCGAAGTTATTCCAATTACTTCTCTTTATTACTGCTTCCACAAACAGATGCATCTTATAGAAGTGTCACTTCATAAAAGGGTAGTTCTTTTTAATAACATGATATATTAATCATATTTTTGAATTTCAACGCAATTATGTTCAATTTTATGGTGAAACGTAGCGCCAGTAAATTCATTTTAATTTAATACCTTTCAATTTTTAAATGTCATTCCTTGCGTTACAGTCGACAGGGGGCAAAAAAGGTGAAGAAATAAATCAAGAGGAATCGGAAAAGGAAGGAGCAGGAGGGAAAGCGAAAAGAGGAAGATTGCGAGAGAAAGAGAAGCGAAGAGGAAAAGAAGATAAGTAGGAGCTGGAAGAGGCGGAGGAGGAGCTGGAACAGGCAAAGGAGGAGTTGGAGGAGGAGGAGGAGGAGGAGTTGGAGGA
>BOPP01000092.1:2232147-2234647 GCA_017312745.1 Gryllus bimaculatus
GGAGGAGGAGAAGGAGGATGAGAAGGAGGAGGAGGAGGAGAACAAGGAGTTGGAGGAGTTGGAGGAGAACGAGAAGTTGGAAGAGAAGGAAGAGTTGGAAAAGGAGAAAGGACTGGAAAAGAGGAAGAGAATTTGGAAGAGGTGAGTCGGAAGAGGAGCACCCGGGGGGGGCGTCGGGTGGGCTGGCCCACAAGGACCGAGAGGCTGCGGCCTGGGGTTAGGATCGAAGGGCGGGGCGAGAGGGGGGTGAGGAGAGTGGGCAGGGTCGCAGCCGCAGGTGCAGGCGCCTAAGCCCAAGGGCTACGGGGGATAAAAAGCGGCGCCGCGGGGCGCACGCGGCCTGCGTGCCTTCTCTAGCGGCCGGGGGCCGAATTAGTATTCGACGCGCACCCGATGCAGCACAAGCGCCCTGCCCCCGGCCACAACCCGCGCGGGGAACACAGCGAGTCTCTCCCACGTCGCGTTTCATTCTAGACCACCGGCTGTATTGGCTGGGCGGCGACAATAATTTATGCAACGAAACAAGAGAAGTTAGGGAATCAGATCGGCTGAAATAGCTCAGGACAACAATTGTCACTTCAGTGTCTGTGTACGGAAATTCCTAGAGTTCTCGTCGTTGGCAAAGTTTGTCACTAGCTAGAAAACGGTTATTTTAGGAAGGCCCCCTGATACACATGCGGTAACGTCATGCTATGTTGTAGACGCAGTATGAGCTGTTATAACGAGGAAATTTTGGATATTGAATCAATTTCTAAAAAACATGCATTTCAGAAATGTTATTTACGCAAAACACTTAACATTACTCAATTTCTGGTTTCACACTGTTCAATGAATTTAGCCGAATGAATTATGTTTTGTCTTTCTTTATATCTTTAATATTTTGAAATACTGTTAGAAACGTTTTACCTTTAACTTGGTACCACTTTATCTCCACATTTGGATATTTTGTCTACTCTGATAAATATTAAAACTGTTTTGTTGACTCCTCCCTCATTTGCATATGAACCACGCAATAATGGAGTCAAACTTGTGAACATTCATAACGTAGACGGTAATACAAACATATCAATGCTATTTTTATGTAAAATAAAATTCAGTTAAAGGAAATATCTAACATTTAAATTCAGATTTATCTAGTCAAAAAACTGTATAACCTGTATGTGACGTATGGGGGAGAAGATCTGCGCACGTTTTCTTGTGTTTCAGAATCCTTTTCCATCATTTTAATTATAAATAGTTGAAGAATGAACAAAAGTTGAAGGTAAATAAATAAATAAATAAATAAATAAATAAATAAATAAATAAATAAATAAATAAATAAATAAATAAATACATTTTAAAAATTGCAAGATTAGCAACATTTGAAAAAACTAGTAATTTTCGTTCCTGACTTATTGAAAACTTACTTGCAACGGTAAACGGACCGCAGATTTGCTTTTTCTGCATTGCTAACAAAATAGTAACTCGCCCTTACGCCTCTACTCCTACTACTACAAGCAAAAGGAGAGTTCAACAAAACGTGCGCAGAGTGAAGCTACATTTACGTTCGGAAGCAAAACAAGTGGCCATCTCAGCATTTGCTCAATGTATCAGGGAAACGACAAAAACCTGATCGAGAGGGGGGTAATTGACCCGGAAGCTATGTACATTATTTCTTACAAGCATATTAAGTCTTTAAAAAAATATACAATACAAATGTAAACTGATTCATTATATATCACCGTATTGCTAAAATATTTTTAGTATAGTCTAGTCTATAAGTGTATTGAAACAGTTTCGCAGCAGAAAATATTGTACTTTTAACTTAAATTTGTGTACAGATTTCAATTGCTTAATATCCTCTGGTAAAGCGTTGTAAAGTAATTTACATATATTGTATGTGGATTTCTGGTAGTGAGCTCTTGATACTGACTCTTCATCGTGATTTCTACGACGTGTGTTGTAATTATAAATATCAGGATTGAATGAAAATATATTCCCACCGTTAAGCATGTCAGTTTTAACAAATATTACAGATTCGTAAAAATTCGCCTTCTTGTCTACTTTTCTATTTTGCATAATGAATTATGTATTTAAATTTGATAGTCCAATCACTAGGGAATTAGAAAAATATTTTCCAATATTCAAATCAGAAATTTTGTAGAAACGATACTTTTTAATGTCAGTAATATAGTGGACACTTCCGTTTAATACTGAGTTTTAATATAATTGTATTAATTTGAGAGAAAATGCACCAGATGGAGAGATCTCACAGGCTTGAAACGCGTAGTTCAACAATTAAGTTTAAAATTAAACTTACGATATTTTAATGTGAATAAACAGGTGTTAATAACCTTTGTATTTTTTTAATAATCTTGCAGAGCCACTGTCTTTAAACAAGAATGGATAAGGATGAGTGAAACTTTAAATATTTTAAGAGACAGTGCAATCATTGAAAAAAATGATTAAGCAACAATTGCTCCTGAATTCTTAAATTGATGCCACGCATTAGGCGTAAGTT
>BOPP01000092.1:2239647-2264983 GCA_017312745.1 Gryllus bimaculatus
TAGTTAGTTTTCTAATATCTCTAATCTAGAGTATATTTTCTGTATGGCCCACCCACTTCGCAACTGCGGTCTACAGGCGCCTAAAAGTCATTTTTTTCACATTTTCTCGATGTTTCAATCTCCCAACACGTGAATTGGAATAGTGTGGCTTTAAAAATATTACAGAATTTTAGAATTGTAAAAGTGGGCCTACATATAAATTTAGAGTGATAAAAAGGTTCGATTTTTTGCTAAATAATGCAAGAACGTAAAGGGGCTACTAGTTGTTTGTTAATTTTGATTGGATAATCCATTCCTTATTACTTCCATTATTCGTAAGGGGTATTGGTAACTTTCAGAACTGAGCCACAGAATTTTCCAGATATTGGTACGCAGAATGTAAACGGTAATGAATAGTATGATGCCGCATTCATACTAAATACACCAGATAATAGAAATTAAAGTTTTAGTAACCTGACGTTCAAATTTATAAGGTTCGTTAATCGAATTTATTCTACCCACATTAGAAAATAAATTATTTCCATTTTAAAAATTACATGGATTGACACTGTGTATGTGTGTATTTACCGAACACAAGAAACATATTCCTATAGAGAAACATTATCCAAAATGAAAATTGTATAATTTTTATTTTGCACCTTCATTCTCCACTGTCTACAATTACCTTTTTTAATATTTAGAAGAAAACATATTTAATATACTATTTTTACTTGTATTTAACCTGTTACAGATACATCAACGATACTCCTAAATTAGAAGTACACAAAATCAACTTAAAATTGTAATGCCTCCTATGAATTTTTAAAACTTGAAGTAAAACTCCAAGTGACTTTCAAGGCCTGATTGTAATGGATTGGTACGCCATGTGGGTCGCCTGCGGGCAACGCAGTCTCAGGGCGCCTGGGGCCGTGTGGAAGGCAGCGCCCTGCCACGTGGGCGGCACGCGCCGATGGGGAGCCCCGGGCGTTGGGGCGCCTCTAGCGCACTCAGGTCCCCGACGTGGCAGCTGACACACAGGCCAGCTCTCCCGCGCCTTGCCCCGCCCCGTCCTCCCTGCCGCCCCCGCCCGCACCCGCCCCACCCACCTTTCCCTCCCTCGCGCGCTCTCACGCCCCCCTCATTCCCCACGCCTCAATCCCATTCCCCCAGTCACCCCCGTCCTCTTTCGCTCTCCTGATCTCTCATGCCCACCTAGATCTCTCTGCCCCCTTGCCCCACCGCCCCTGCCCACAGATGCCCCCTGCGCCCCCCCCCCCTCATTCCCGCCTTCATTCCCATCACCCGCTCTTCACCCTCCTTGTCTCATCCTTCTGCTCCTCGCCCTCTTGCAGCCACGCCCCCCGCACCCACGCCCTCTGCCACTTCGCCCGCTGCCACCACGTCTCCTCGCCCCCAGATCGCCGCGCCTGCTTGCCCACCTCGCCTCACCCCACTGCTACTCGCCCTTCTCCCAAACCTTCACGCCCCCTCTTCCCCCTCGCCTCGCCCCTCTGCTGCTCTCCGCCACGCCCCCTCCCCCTTATCGCTTCATGGGAAGAAGTGACAGGAAGAGGCCTCGGGGCATCAACTGATGTCACTGCAGGGCCTCTGACTGGGAAGTCCTAGAGTTCTCGATGGTGGCAGGATTTTCGACACTAGCTATATATCTGCGTTGAGTGTCTGCCGCTGTCTGGAGGAGAATTTTATCGAACTAGTTATCTGATCGGTAGTTTTCCGTGGTTTCACTGATCAACACCAGGGAATGCCATAGCAGTTCCCTAACAAACTATTTAACTTCTGAAGGACTTTTCTCTGTTTGCGGTCACAGTATTTGTGTACAATATTAAGTAGAGTCATCCTGTGTTTTTTCTATCAAATATTTCCCTCTTTTAGCTCTTTTGGCAGTTATGGCAATTCAGTATCCTTTCATGTGCCCAATTGTGCAAAATGTTCGCACGCGTTCTGCTAGTTAATGGAATACTTTAAGTATACTTCTTTGAAAATTAAATTTTAATTCGGTAAAGTTTCAATGAAGGGACAAGGTCTCCATCCTGAACCGCATTTGCCTTCATCGCCTCCACAACTGACGCTCGCGAGCGGTCGGAGGCCCCGAAATATCGCAAGCGACATAGACTTTTCAACTCCCGTACTTTAGTCCAGTTTTGACGCTGGCAATAATGCGCTTTACCTTCGCAACTTTTTGCAGATCCTGCAGAAGACTGATTGTTGCCAAAAGTATTGAGCTGGCGTGTGAGCCGTGGCTCGGTCCGCCTTTAGGAAACAAGTGGACACGCCAGTAGAAAAGTCCGCGTTGATGTTCGCGTATTAAACAGCCATGGTTATTTCATGTTTATATCTTTGACCCTGGTGAATATGCTGAGAAGTCAGTATACAGATCAAAAAACATGTCTTAACTGAAGTAAATTAGGGAGTAATGATATTCAAAAGAAGGTGATATTCAAACTAAAATATATTTATGTGTAGATTTCGTTTGAAATCATTAATCTCTGATTTATATCAACAGCAGAAAATTATTGTTTGAGGGGGGGCTCTCCTGTAAAATTTAAGCAATCATGACTTATCAGCTTAATCACCGTGGTCAAATATATCGTTAGAAATGCTCGATTTCAACGTATTTCCTATTCCCCACAAGTGCGCCAAATGTTTGTCGTGCAAAGTTGGCGTACGTTTCACAAAGCCGCAACATGCGACACTAGCGCCCGTATCCTTGCACCTTGTAGTTTTGCCCCGCAGTTTCAATGTGGAGTTAATAGCGTCCGGTCGTGACGTGTCGCATGCGACATCCCGCAGCCTCGGAGCGTCGCTGAAACCGGTCGCGCGACAGCCAGGAAGCGATGATTTGTCGCCGGGCGCTGCGCTATTGTTCCCGGCCGCGCGGAGGTGATCTCGGTCGTTACTTCACGTCCTTGCGTCCGAAATTTATGCTTCCCTTGGGAATTGTTACTGCCGGATGCAGCGGTGGGGAGTGCCGCGTGATTATCTCTATAATTCTGAGCAGAAGCGGAACGCGCCATTAGCTGCGCGGAATGAGTCGTAAATGAACGTACACAGCCCAAAACAGCCGGTTTATTTCGCACAAATGTGCAATTGGGCCCTTTAAATAATGAATTTATCTCGGACGCAACGTTCTGGTTCTGCCATTGAAATGGATGAGGTTTAACAATTACAATCAATTAACATAATGTAATACCGCAATAATGAAATACCAACTACAGTAATGTTTTCTTTATCCAATGAGTCCGTTACTTTAAAACTAAGAAAGTTTATAAATTTACGTTTTTCATTTCCTAGTTTCCTATTTTAAAATTACAAAAAATTGTACATATTGTATTAAGGGTTTGATTTTTAAGTGGCACGCACTTATTGAGTTGAGGTAGCTCGGCGAAAATATTAAGTTGAGTTAAATCTCATATTACATAGAAAGTTATTCCTGTAGTAGCCTAATGTGTATCCATAGCCCTCCGTATTTAACATTTAATTGATCATCATAATCATTTAATTTAAATATCATTAATTATTCACATGGTTAGATTTAAAATACATCAACGGGCTTCACACTGTCAAGCATACTTTCTGTCATAAGACTTCAGATTGAAGAAAGCTTCTTACTACGTGGCAAATTAAATGGTAGATTTTTCGTAACGTTTTTAATGATTATATTATTTACTTCTAACTTGCCCAAATTTTCCAACTTTTTGAATATTCTTGTACATGTTATCATAAACGCAATATATAATTTGATTTTGTTTCGTTGTAATGAACATGATAAACCACAATAAATTCGTTTTCTTCTGTATACGTGTTAGGGATTTCAACTCAATGACACAGCCACATCAATCACGTAAAAGGATCACATCTTATCTCTGATTTTACTGTCGTATATATTGCGTAGGATGTGTGCGTTATCCCGCGTGTGTGTATGCATGATTCTGTCAAAACATATCGCACCAGTTTCTAACTCAGAGAAAGTGTGAGGTGATTTTTTCTTGAATCTCCAATTTATTTGCATCTGTTGATAAATTAAACCAGTAATTTGGTTATGGCCATGAAGATACACCTATGTGAGATTATGTCGTGCATCTCGATTGCAATGCGGTCTATACTTTCGGATGAGGCCCTGGAAGGGAGCTTGAAGCTGTTACTAGTCTCTCCACTGCGCCCGCATAGCACTACCATTGTGTCACTGAGAAACTGGGCGTACGGGCCGTAGTTTCCATGCTTCATTAGAGCTTTTATAGGTATAAAGAACAAAGGTCCCTATCCCTGGATTTATCGGGTCAAAAAAAGTTGTTATATAAATGTATGATTTAATCTGATTTTATATACATTTCCTGAAATGCTTCACAATCGGTCTTTCCGTCGCGCCGTGGGAGAGAGAGAGAGAGACAGAGAGAGAGACAGAGAGAGACAGAGACAGAGAGAGACAGAGACAGAGAGACAGAGACAGAGAGACAGAGACAGAGAGACAGACAGTCAGTCACAGAGAGAAGGTTGTCACAAGGGAGCGTGTTCGCTGTTCATTCAAGAAACGGCCACGCCCCTGGAAGTGCGCAGAACAGAGGCAGCTGCAGACCCAAGGTGACGTCATAGCTCGGGCGAGGTGATTTAAGGAAATGGTAGTAATACGTAAGTAATTTAAATAATTCAGTTAATTTTATATTATTTATTTATATGACGTCATTATAACACACAAAAGAGAAGACGAGACAAAACATCAGAAGAGAACACATAAGTGAATAATCATCTATAAGAACAAAGATTGTAGTTGACAACAATATTCTCAAACAAGTATCTCACTTCAACTATTTACGATGATAGGAAGTGAGGAAGATATCGTTAATAAACTATCAAAATTTCAACTAAAACATGATGCAATCCTCATGTCACTGAAAAATGAAACCAAGAAAGGAACAAAAATTATATTTTATAACACAATGGTCATACTCTTCCATCTTTGTGGAAACTGAGTGCTGGGTCCCATACAGAGCACATTCGTTCAATTACAGTGCCGAAATGAAGTCTCTATGAAAACACTCTACATTGGGCGAGAGAAGTTAGGCTTAGAAATGAGGCTAGAAAGAAGCCGAGAGATAGGACAGATATAGAAAGGCCAAGACAGGGATTGAGAGGAGTTCAGTGAGGTTTAGGCTCCCTGCAATTACCGAGATCAATGAAGCCAATGAGTTATAATCTAACGAGTCAATAGAGACCATGTTGATGGAACGTGTGACTTGAGAAACGGAAAAAGTCCCGCTATATCCCGCCAGCGAGCTCGCTTTGGCCACCACAAATTTCAAATGCACCGGCCCGGTATCAAATCCGGGACCCAATGACGGAATGGGTAGGCACTAGCCATTGAACCACGAACACTGTCACTATTTGGAAGAAGTATTTGGAAGAAGACTGAAGGAAGTGACACGTGGGGAAAGTTAATAATATATCGGGCTATTCTACATACATACTTTACTGTTTGACTCGTGATTATGTCCGTCTTCGATTGTGAATATCATATGCCTACGCACGTAAGTCTTCAATTAGATGTAGCAATCTATGATTTGGCTCTAATAAAGACTTAGTGTGAAAGCAGCGTATTTGAAATACTACTTGCATTCTATCCGCGCGCGTTTTCTAGACCTCTCTTTGCGCTACTATATGCAAGAGGTGGGGCTGGATTAGTTATTTCTTAGGAAGTTCTATTAAATTAAATATGTAGCTAGTTTCTCAAGACAACTAGTTCATATTACTCTGAAGCCGAAACCTTCAAGTTATCAAATGTCAACAATTTTTTGTTTCTTTACGCAATGTGCACTACTCCCTCATACATCACGAACTAAGTTTTAACTGTTTTCGAAGCTAAAAATTAAAATTATTCGTATTTTAACTAGGTGTAGTATGTGCGACAAAAGAGAAGCGATGTGGAAGACAGAGCTCAAGAAAATGTGCATTTTAGCTCTACTAGCGTACCCACGCGGGAACTTTCACGTCTTAAACCCCACCCTCTTCCCTATTCTTCCATCATCAGATTAAGCCCATAATACATCATTTTCTTCAAGACCCTCTTTTCTTCCGTCATGTGTTCTATATTCGTCTCCTTTTAATGGTATGAACTGAACGTATTTTAACACATTAGTACAATACACCATGTCAATAAAATTATTCTTATTTAACTTAATTACTGAACAGAGAGGTACACACGAGCAATTTAGTCGCATTTAATATCGTGAAAATATTGAAAATAGAGACGTGCCAAACCTGCAAAAATGTAATAGAAAATCCAAGACGATCCTATAAATTTCGGTGTGAGGAACTTTTCATTGAGACCTTTGACGGCAAAATTTCATGTTTTAAGCCCTAGAAAGCTTCATTTTGGAGTTATAATTATATATCACCTAAACTAACCAAGTGTTGCGAATTGCATTTGACATTAATGTCTATAACATGATTCCTTTTTTAAAACAAATTCTTCATATTTTTTTTAAATTTGCAGCGCAATTTGTCAAGTTTCCGTATAATACTCTTTCTGTAGAGACCTCAGTTATAAAGATTCGTTGCGTGTGAGAGCCGCAAAACGCATCTACTCTACTGGCATAATGTAGTTAATTTGCTTTCCCGTGACACTGAAAAGAAGCGGTTGACGTAATAGTTACCCTCGTGTTCATAAGCACTGCATTGCGATTGATTTCTTCTACCTCTTTCAATAAATTAAAAAAATGACGCTAATTTCTAAATTTTACGTGAAAATCAGATCAAAATAACCGCTTTCTCTGTCAGTCCTAAAATGTTTATGTTGCTTACAGTTTTTTTTAATGAAAAAATACCTATTTTCCCCTTCTCATTCTACTTTAATTGTGAAACATTTTAAATCTTGATACACAAAGTAACTAAACCTCTATTATTCAAACTGTAGTATTACTCCTTCGACTCCATAAACCAGTAATTTGAACAAGTTTGCGTTTCCCTCGGTTTTGTAAACGCGAGATACGATTGCATGCACATTTTGACAGCGTAGAACTAATGTATAATGTATTTACATTTACATCACATAGAATACATCATGTAGATTTTTGTCGTTCCGACCGTCTGTATTCAACATAGTATAAGAGACCGTTTTCCACATTCAAACGACTTACAAACGCCAACAGACATTCTGCAAACGCTAATGTCTCCTCTATTCAACTTAACTTTACGTGTAAAAATGAAAACGTATCAATCACAAATCAAAAGTGTATCCAATACGAAACGAAAATTCGCCGCCAAAAATAATCACCTGCCACTCAACGTGGTCGACAAAACTGGTAGTCAAGAGTCACAACAAAGACAAAAGTGAATAGCAGCAAAAAATCACCTCATAAGAGATCAATATCCCAATACGAAGACCACTCCACGTGCAGGCTGCGGTCTATAGAAAATCTATCAAGTAGAGAGAGTATTTCAGTACTGAAAGTGTCCTCTGATGCCCAGCAGAATTCCAGCGTCCACGTTTGGTGTTGAGCCTTTTGCAACGTGGGTCGCCTTGCGCGCTCTTGCCGACACAAGCTCCCCCACCACCTGCCCGCGCCGTCTACGTACGCTAGGCTCAAACAGTGAAAAATAACTTAAACTAGTTATGTCAAAACGTTATGCAGATCTTGCGTGCAGTCCAATTAAGATGTTCACGCGATTGACATCTGTGAGTGTAGGAACACGGAGTTGCCACAGACACGTCACGCTCGTGGTGGCTCAGTTACGACAAACAGATTATGCCACCAGTATGATGTTAAGTATCCATCCGGTTTTTAAACCACTGCCAATACGAAATAATTGAAAAAAATATTTTGTTCAATATTGCTGCATAAATGTAACGTACCTAACTGCATTATGATACTATTAATTGAATAACGATAATAACATGTATCCCTAGAATTAGAGCTGTAGCAGCAACAAGAAATGAACATTAGCTAAAAAACAAATACATAGATCAGTCCGCAGATAATATCACAAGGTTACAATAACCCACAAAATAATGAAGCGCGTGATGACTCAATGGCCAATTATTCGCACTGTAGAAAAGTTACTGTTCTTCATTGAATGCGACAACACTGTTGTGACGCCAAAAACTTGAAGTTTTGTATTGGATAATGGAGCACCACTGCTCAGCAACTCTGTAGTTGTAACTGCCTGTAAAATGTTTATCCAACTGAAACAGAGCGGCTTCATTCGCGACTACGATCAAAGGAATGGATGACGGTTGGAAACTCCTCTATCTTTCCAAATTGGCACCGCAAATGTGCGCACTCTTCAAAGTGTATTCAAAGTCAACCAGGCAAGGGAGGCACCAGAGGTAGGTTTCACACTTCATGACAGTTAAGTAGGAACGATCGTATACGTAAAATGAAGTTCAGAAAACGACGGAAAGATATCGGAAAATTCAAATGTGTAAACAGGACTAAACTATTAGGACAACTTATCAGCAGAAATGCTGGAGTCTCTACCCAGTTGAGCAAACAGTAATCTTAAGTTTTACATTAACAAATGAAGTGATGTGCAGTATAACGAAGCAAACTTCAAAATAAAAGAGCTTACGAATAGCCCCACTGTTACTTCTGTAATGTTTAAATAAAAATATAAAATGGAGTAAAGGGAACTGAAAGGAAACGTTGCAATACAAAGGGAAGAAAGAGGAGCTATCAAACTTCAACTGATTTAAGGCAGCAGGCTCTTTCTAATCCAGAGTATTAACAGTAGTTAGAGCTGGAAAGGAACCTCAGGCTGGCCTAATTTGCTAGATGTGATGATGAGAATAATACAAGCTTGCTGCACATCTCCTTTACCCACTATAAAAACAGGACACAGGTCTGTAAATATCTGCCTGGCAAAAGTCGGATTAATCCTATCTTAAACCTCAAATACATTCATACATAGTACATGCATACATACTACATGTTTACATACATACTTAAACTCTTAGACACGCGTAACCGACGAGCCCACAAGATCTAATATTTTGTTGTTGTTTTGTCATTTTTTTGATAATATAACAGTTTAAGTATTCATCTGGATAGCTTTACGAATCATAAATCCCTCTTATAACAGTCAGCACCTTTTCATGCCCACCGCATTTAAAGTACCAAAGCACAAGTCACTTCGAGCGAATATGAACTCGTTTCTTCAAGATGAGCAGCATCTCAAACTGCCTCGAATTCTGTAAAATTCGGTTGTTTCCTTTTTCATGCAATTCGTTTAAGGGGGAAAAAGATGAAGGGGCACAAATTTGTGGGTCGTGAAGTGCCAAATATGTGAAGATATGCAAGCAGGCCTCCTATATCCGTATTGATATGAATACAGACTCTTCAGTTATTCGAAATAAGCAGTGAAAGTACTTTGTGTGTTTTTTTAATTTGTAATGTTTATTTTATCAAGTATTCAATAAAAAGTTAACATAACGTATGTTTCATTTACAATAATTTAATTTAAATTAATTCTAGTGTATCTCGAAAGCCTATTTATTTTATTTTACTATGATCTTCAACTGCCCGACAGACATTTTGTCTCTTTCGTTTTCAGTCCATACCACTGCACCGCTGCGTGCTTGGTGTCACGGTCAGGGTCTCCGGGCCGCCGCCGCCTTCCGCGCTCCTGTCTTCGGCCGTGCCGTCACCGGCATTGCCCGTGTCTTATTGCCCGGCAGACGGTGACGTCATCTGGGCTACGGTCTAGCGTAGCCTTGGTCCGCAGAGCACGTTTAAACAAAATGAAACTGAAGTAACGTGTTTGAAGAAAATGAAGTACGTTGTGCGAACAATGTCGCATTTTGTAATTCGTTATTTTAAAAACTAGTGGAGCTATTATAGTTCATACTTTCTCTCAATATCTGTAACTATAAAAATTCAGATATTTTTTTTAAAATTGAGAGATTTCAACGAAAATTGGCCCTTCGCCATTTTTATAAGCATACCTTCACACCACCAGAGAAAGAAAAAAAACGTAAAGCCGTTTTGAAAATCTGGTTTTTAAAATTGGTTATATTTCAAATTAAGTTACGCGAAAACTAATCATATTTTCAAGTAAGATGTACGGTAACTTATTTAAAGATTTACATTTGAAGAATAGGTTTTCTTACGAAAATATATCTAACTTTTATATTGAAGTTGTAGGCAGACAAAAAAATCATATACGAGTAATTCAAAGAAAGTCAGACCTTCACCATTTTTACAGTCGTATTTTGCTTTACTTCAGACACAAATATAAAGAAACAATTTACTGCCATTTTTGAGAAAATTTTCTAAATGGCATCGGAGCTTCATTTATAGTACCTTCCAAAAATCAAAATATCGTTTCAAATTCAACGGGCCGCGACACCAGTGAGAATTGAGGAATATCAACTTCGTTTGTAATCCTGCCTACGGAATAGACACTAACGTTGTCCATAAGCAGATGAAACGCATGACGGACAGGCATTACTACACACATTACAGTATTTCTGAACGTTTTTCAAAAATTAGAAATTCTTACTTTTAGATATGTGCGATTATATTACACAGAATACCAAGCAGTTAATTAAAATTTTACATAAATTTCAGTCTTCACAATTCGGATCATCCATGCTATGACGTACAGAAGAACCTCCAAAAATGTAATACAAGGTCCCAAAAGATCTCTTTGTGAAGATTAAACTCTGGAAATGTTACTCGCGTTCACCCTTGAGTTTTAACTCCTTAAGGCGCACCAGTTAGAGATACGAGCACAATGAAAACGATTGCTAAAGCACATGAGATGTGATGGAGTTTTCACGAGCTCTTGCTGAATTCCTCCTACAATAATATTCAACATTCTGTTTTGACTTTTCACTTTAAATATTTGACGCAGGTTATATTTCCCTACACGGCAGTTGTACTACTTTAACGGATGTTTCGAGTCGATGGGGTTTCATAAATCGTTCCAAATCGTCGACTTTGCTGAGAGAATTATATATAAAGATTCATTAATAACATTTTTAACGTGAACATAACGTTAAGTTGCATTAAAACAACGTGTATATGTTGATAATACTTGACAAAGTCAAACTGAATGGAAGAGAAAAAAGGAATTGAAGTATAGACACCCAACCTATAGTAAAGAGCAATTTTGACAGGTGACATTTAATTTTATAAATGATTTTTAGTACCATATTATTCACTAAGCTAGGTGTCTATAATGGAATTTTTATTTTTATTCTTCTCCTCAGAATTATTTAAGAAGGATAAATGTGTTTGTAACACGAACCTCAAACGACCTACAATCTCTTATTTGTAATCATATAAGCACACAGTGTAAACCACATATTATTAAAAAATCGTTAGAGAAGTGAAGAGAATATCTCGTGGTCATTAATCACGTACGAAACTAAACGCCTCTTGGAATTACATAAAATATAGACATCAAACCATGTGGATTACGTGATCATGAGGCGTTTTTGTTCTATGAATTTCTTAAATCAAGAATATTATATTCCCTTCGTATCGAAAGATTTTATTACTAATAATACTTTAGAGACTTGTGAAGTTGTCCGCACATCTTTCCTGAATTTGAAATGCCAATATCAAAAAGGTTATTCCGTGCGCTATGATCCATGCGCGAAAGAAGAACTGAGAATTTCCGCTAAGTCAATTTTCTTCGTCGTGGAGTCATTTGCGAGCAAAGAGCAGGGGTATCCCAAGGATTGCAACAGGCCATGCGGCAGCATCGTTCACAGGTAAGTCCTAGAGTCGAGTCCCGAAGGTGGCAGAATTTCGATATTAGCTAAATGGCATTGCGAGTTAAACTTTGAAAGTTGTTACGGCTCGCTGCTCCGATTGGTAGTTTTCCATGATTTTTCCTGTTAATACGATCAAGTGAATGCTGGAGCAGTGCCCTAACAAAAGGGCCACGGAACGTGAGCCACCTGCTCCATGCCCGTTTCCTACCGTCAAGCAGTGCATCTGAGACATGCATTGCACTACAACCCACGCATATCGGGAGGTCATTCGGAAGCTTAGAGCTTGCCCGGGTTGCAGCGATAACCTTCTGTGGGGCCACGCCTGCAATAAGGAAACCGCAAAATCTATGTGTAGGTTGAAGCAAGGTCTCAACTGGGGAAAAACATTCCACTTCCCAGGAATCATGCAACACACTTACGGGACTAATAACCTCAGTGGTTGACAAATCGATATTCATTCATTCACTCCTGACCCATATGTTTCTAATTTCCAATGCCTACAGAAGTTGAAAAAAGAAAAAACGTCTTGGCGACATCCGGCTATGTGAGAGGTTTTTTTTTGGTGTTTTTATAAACCAAGAAACTCGGTAGAAATACAAAAACAATTAAACGGATTCAATTTTAACTGCAAAATGCAAATGTTTTCTTGTACTATTCCGAAAAATGTCAGACTGAGCGAACTGACTGAATTGTCAAAACTACTGCGTCATTGCTCACAATACCTGACGTCGGATGACAGCAAGACTTCAAAGAAAATCAGCCCGCCATTTAAATTCATTATTTACGAGTTGCGATATGAAATATCGAATTTTTTGATATTCTTGGGATGTAAAAAAATTAATTTAGTGTTCTTTACTGCATGTAAACTACACTAAATTATTGGAGTATTCATGAAGACTGTTTTTATTAGAACGTGTCATTTCTATCAGTTATACGTCAGTGGTATATTTGTTGTTCTTCAGAGTGCGCGTGCTACTTTTTAGGAAACCATTTGGAGTGGTTTGTTTCAGCACTCTTTTTTCTGCTGCTGTCCACTACTATGTACATATTTTTGGTGATTTAGATTTATTTGTTAATGTCAAAAACAGTTCAAACTGTGAGTGACGTACTGTGGGAAGAAATGCAGCATATGATTTTCTTACTTTCATGAATTTTTGGTAGAATTTCCGACATATCATGAGTATGATTTCTTCAAAGCCAGCATCCGGTCCAGGTCACCCCTGTTGACGGAGCTCTCAAAAGCCCTCACCCGTGGTCTTCTTCTGCTGTTAAAGAGGAGCGAAGCGATTAACCACCATCTAGAGCGTAAAAATTCTCGCGTACGCTTACTGCTCTACGAAAATGGAACATAGAAGAAACTTGTGCATAAAACTGCTCACTGCCTCTTCAGTTCCTTTTATGTGAAAGGTTATTAAAATTGTAATTTTGCTGAGAGATGTCAAGATTTTTGAAACTTTCTTCATTCACAGTGGAGGCCCTTAATTTATGTATTTGCGAGTATTGTCACTCCAATCCTACATATTTTTTCCTTATTAATTCATTGATTTTTCGCCTGGCTTACGGTCTTATTTCTTTTATCAGTCATAAATCGATACACATGGGTGTTCAGAATAGGATTTCTAACTTCGAGGACATGTAGAGGGGACGAAGATGATCACATTTTGTCAATAAACATGTGGAGAGAAATTTCGTAATGAAGGTACACGTGTAACATTCTACCATGATTGGTAGTTTACGTATCGAGACGTGATGTTTGGCAAGTACAGATTCTGACGCAGTGAAAGATTTCGTGTAACGTATTTTAGGAAAACCTATCTCTGCTTTACAAAGAAATTACTAGGAAAAAGCGGTGGAGAAATCCGTTCAACTCCACTCAATTCCCTTTTTGCGGTAGTTTTATAACCGAAGTCATGTATAACCGGGAAGTTAGTATTTCCATTTCAATCGTAAATTTTATTACCCTCTTTTCGCTAGTTACATGAACTACAGTGCGCCAGGAAATTCTCTCCGCACAGAACCGAATCAGGGTCTCGTATTATAAATTACATTTATGTTTTTAACAACCAGATCACTGGGAAATAAGTGGAGGAAAAACAACTTCCAGCAACTATTGTAATTGTGGTGAGTATGCAATTTATATTTTCTTTTGTTACAAGCTGCAGCTCGAGCTACCAATATAATGTCTCTTACTGGAACTCTCACTAGCAAGATGCCATTGACGAGAGATTTTCCTGGCGCACTGTATTTGTTATATGAAGACGTACAAGCAAATTTCATACTAGTAAACTAATACAGAACAACAAAAAAGTATCAGAATTTATCTTACAGGCGCCATTTAATCTTAAAGTACATTTGAGAAATCTGCAAATTAGGATAATCGAAAGTCTTGACGTACATTCTGGAAATTCATCCAAATAATATAATATCGGTAATAAGTAAAAATATCTTTTTGTCCTAAAGAATTTCGACGGTTTGTAGCCCTTCATTTTGGATACATCCAGAGCCGCGTCAAGACAGTTTGTGGTCTTGTGTAAATATTTGCTGGCCGCCCTCATCTTCTAATGTTATAAGTTTTGTTAGCTATATTTTATTTACTTTATGAAGACTTTTGACTGTGAAGTCGAGCGGTGACTTCAGAGATGCCTTATGAGTCATAAATGTCACCGATATTATATTATACGAAATTGATGAAATCTTTGACAATTGTGTAAAATTACAGTTATGTATTAGAGTATTTATTTTTTCGACCCTTAATTTAACACTAAAATATATTTTTTATATTTGTGAACAATAGAGTAAACGTTTTTCCTTTAAAATAAAAATAAATTTAAAAATAATACAGTCGCCTTCGTGCGGTGTACTGCTACAATAGGGTTGACGCGGACCTCGATTGGTTGATTGATTCATTAATTATTTCATGTTTATGGGTAGGTCAACTGCTAACGTCATTAGTCCCGTAAGTGTAGTGCACACTTTTTCCAGTGTAAGTGGTGGCGATGTTCCCTCGCTGGATGGGGAGATCTGGCGCCGACCTACACGTCGGTTAGTGAGGTTTTCCCCAACCAAGTATTTCCCCACCAGCGAGGTATCTCCCCAACCAAGTATTTCCCACCACCGGGGACAAGCTGCAAGCCCTTGCCTGGTCTCCGGGCATGTGTGGTAGTGTAATGCATGTAAGTGTAAGTGCGTGTAAGGATTGAAGATAGGACAAGGAAGAGGAAGGAAAGATCACGCGCGATCCGTGGCCCATTTGTTAGAGTGCCCGGTGTTGATCGAAGAAACGGCGGAAAACTACCGATCAGACCGGCGTCCGCTAGAATTGTCCTCCAGACAGAGGCAGAGCTCGACCTAGTTATCTAGCGAGTAACAAAACTGTGCCCATCGGGAATCGAACCCCACGACTTCCCGGTCAGAGGCATCATTTGGTGCTCTGAGCCACCTAAACCGGTACGCGGCCCTGGATACATTACTCAGTCCCATACACAAACGTAACACCACACCAGCGAAGCAGTGCATTGGAGACATTCATTGCTTTAAACAACCGCTGCTCCCAGTTCCGTCACCGCGACCGACGGACAAGGGACGCGCCCGGCCTGCTGGACGGCTGCCAGCGCCTGGCGTGCCGCATCGCCTTACGCGCCCCACGTCACGGCAGGCGTTAATAAACACGCCGCCCCTGCCCTCAGACGCCTGGCGGTGCGGCGGCGTATCGGGCTTTGGAGCTTCAAATTACTTTTATTGAAATCCGCTCGGTGCGCGCCGCCGCCGTCCATTAGTGGCGCGCCCGCGATGAAGTCATAAAGTGGCGTGGGTGGCGCCGCGGCGCGGCGATCGCGATAAACTCCGGCGGCGCGACGAGAGCTGAAAGGGGCGCCTGCGATGCGCGGGGGCGCGCTGCACGGCCGCTGCACTCAAAGTGGGACGTTCGTTCGATCGACCAAGGAGACGCACCGGCCCACAATACGATCTTTTTCTTTTTTTCATCTTTGTTCCAACTTCAGGGGATGTCGATTTCGATTATCCGCGAATGTCCCTTATGGGGGCACGTATTAAACTTTACACTAGACATTGACACAATTGCGGGATCCTCGGTCTGCTGTCAGGAGACTCACAAGGCCTTCCGTAGCGACACACATACACAAAAGACAAGGGATAAACAACCATACCCACGGCGGGACTGGAGCCCTTCAGACCCTTCAGACCGAGACGCTAAATCGGCACACTCTCTACCCACTTCGGTCATCCAGGGCAGTCCTTCAAACAATACAATCATAACATACAATGTAGGCTTTCACGGCCGGTTTCTACATAATAAATAAACGTTTGGACCAGTCTCCGTTGGACCACGGTCTACATACCCGGAAACAACTAATTATTACGTTAAATACAATCATAATAATTCGAAAGGCAAAAGTTGTCTTGTCATTTCCGCGATGATTATTAGTGATTCCGGACGCGTACTCTTCTAAGTTCATTCTTCCCGTGAGTGTAGTGCATGTTTCAAAGCGTGATGGCGGTGATGTTCCCTCGCTGGATGATGCGATCCGGTGCCGACCTACTGGTCGGCTGGTAGGTTTTCTCCAACAAGGTATCTCCCACCAGCAGGGCACAACCCCAGTCGGGACAAGCTCTAAGTTCCCAACTGGTCTTCCGACTTGTATGGTAGTGTAATGCTTGTAATTTTAAGTGGATATACGTAATTGGTGAGGATAGGGCTAAGAAGAGGAAAAAATATTGCGCGTGGCCCATGACCCCCATTTATTAGGGAACTGCTCCGGCCTGATGTTGGACAGAGAAACCACAGCAAACAACCGACCAGAGCAGCCGGCCACTCAGAATCCTCCTTCAGACTACGGCTGATTTCGACGTAGCTGACAAGCAAGTGTCGAAAATCCTGCCACCGTCAGGACTCGAACAGTAGGACCTGATGGTCGGAGGCACAGCAGTGTCATCAATTGATGCCCTGAGACACCTAAGCCAGTGATTCCACCATGACATTATATTCTCCTCTTTCCCCTTCACCTCTGTATAGTTCGTTATTTTTAGAATCCTTCTAAGACTTTTACTCTATCCCCTTTTCCTCTTTTTCCAACTATTTTCCAACTTTTTCCAACGAGCGCTAGAATTCGCCTCCAGACAACTGAATTCGACCTAGTTGACAAACTCGAATATCCTGCCACCGTCGGGAATCGAACCTAGAACCTCCCGGTCAGAGGGACCGCAGTGACATCAGTTGATGCCCTGAGCCACCCCTCCCGGTCTTTGCGTCGTGAAAAGCCTCGTACTCGCGGGATTTCTCGCGCTAATAGAGAATCGTCCACTGCTTTCCTTATAAAGAACGCAACTCGCAAAGAAAACGAAGACCAACTTCAATTGTATTGTACACGGGCCAGTCGTAGCAATTTTGCGTTGACAGTGCTAAATATATCTAGTGTGTTTCTGAAGCGGCACACACTGGCCCCAACTGCCGAAAAACTGGCCAAAATACGAAGATTTGGCTTTCTTTGCTTCAAAGTCGTTCCATATTCTTAATCAGCAACCTCTGAAGCTATTGCACACAAACTTTCAAGCAAATGAAGACAAATATTTGAAATTTGGCCGGGTTTTAGGTAGTTGAAAGCATTGAGCATCGCTTCTGAAAGACAGTGGGCAGATCCAGCGATGACTGTACAAAATTGCCACGTCTAGCCCCTGATTGCAGTTTTTAAGACGTACTGAACAGATAACGTTTAAGCACCCATTCTATTTATTTTAATACATTATGAAAATTAAGTGTTGTTATTACAAATGTAGGTATACGAGTAATAACATACACTGTTGTTGGCGGAAATTGCTACACCCAGAAGAAATGTTCGGAACCACTTAAAAATCAGTGCATGCATACAACAGTGTATTCATGAGAAGTGAGTTAATTAGCACAGTGATGGCCACGTTGACCTAGCAGCGCCTTCTTATGTGACTGATCAGGTCAGTGGTATGCCACACTCAGTCGTCAGACGTCATGGTAACGTGCAAGTGAGTGCCGGTATGACTCGTCGACGCCAAAGAGAGCGATATCAGTATCTTAGAGAGTTCGATCAGGGCAGAATGATCGATCTCGGGAAGCGGGTTCCTCGTACCATTACATAGCGCCTCAAACGCGGCGCGCTGCTGCAGCAATGATGCATTTGTCAAAGCATTGGATAGAGGAGGGTCGTACGTGGATACTTGACCACACAATGTGACCACAGCGCGAAATGACCGCTGTGTTGTTCGCATAGAAAACGGAGTCGTTCATAGTGTTGGCTCGACTTTGGAACACTGCAACGGGTGTGGTCATGTTTGTCGGTTCGACGCCGTCTGCTGAGAACTGGACTGGCAGCAGGCATACCATTGCGTCGTATTCCTTTGACCCAAAACCAACGTCTCAGTCAGCATTGGGCACGTGAACGTGTTCACTGGTGCTGAGTAGTTTTCGGACGAGACCCGCTTGAATGTGTAGAACAACGATGACTGTATACGTGTTCGACGTTACCGTGTATATCGCAATCTGCCACCCAGCATTATTCCGCGTCATAGCAGACAAACGCCAAGAGTGTTGGTTTGGAGCGCCATTGGCTACATTGTTCTATCTCTACTCATAAGTATTGAGTTGAACAGCAAGCAACCGCTACGTCAGGGTGGTTTTAGAGCCCGAGGTACTGCCCCTCTTGCAAGTAGCTCTATATGCCATATTTCAGCAGGACAATTCCCGACCACATGTGGCGAGAATTGTGCAAGTTCTCTGCGAAGAATGACGAGTGCCTGTGCTTCCCTGGTCAGCACGTTTCCCTGGAATGTCGCCCGGTTAACATGTTTGGAATATGATCGGTCGCCAACTTCTGTTCGGGTCCTGCAGCCACTGTCAGTGTTTTGTGGTCACGCATAGGAACCGAATGGCAGTGTGTTCTTCAGCAGCATATTCAGGCTCTCTTTGAATCCATGCCACGACGTCTAATTATTTGTATATTGTGATATTCCTAATCTATGGAATAAATTTCATTCTATTCTGTCTCCTTTTTGGTGTTGCAATTTTCACAAATGCCCGTGTGTTTAGGGATCATGGCCTTAATTTTAAAGAAATAATTAGGAAACTGTGTTGAGTACAAAGTTCACATTTCTTTCTAAACACAAAGCTTTAGTGTTTTAAACCTGTAGATGGATTTATACAGACTCGTATGGAAAAATCTTTTGCGGGCATATGTTTTTAATATATTAAAATTATAGGTCAACCCATTGCAATTTTTAGTAACATTATTTATTTAAAAACATTATTTAAATATATTAAATTTAAACATACGACGTCGTGTATTTTGAGGAGTAAATGATAAAAAACTGATAATATATTTATCGCATCGGAAGTACTGGCTCTCGGCCTAGGAACCAATGCGGGCTGGTATTGAACGCAGAAATAAAGACGAAAGCGGGGGCCGGTCACCCGACCTGCATACGTATTAAAAACAATGTAGGCTTTCAAGGCCGGATTCACTATGAGAATTATCTTCCGGGCTGGATGGCCGAAGTCTAGTGGAAATTGTACATCCTTAGGAAGTATCCCTCCAGAAAGCTCGCCCCCTGACAGTCTCTAACAAAACAGCACTGACATGCGAGCCGTTTGAAAGAATATTTCGTCCAAGACCACTCCGACATAGATTATGTCTACCGCAGTTGCAAACAAAACATCTGAAACTAGAGGTGCAACAGAATGGCACAAACTTTCTCAAACTAATTAGTTTTCTAATATCTTTGGTCTGGGCTAGCTCTACGTTCTTGGCACGTCCTCTTGCTAGCTGCCATCTATCGCCGCCCAAAGTATTTTTTTTAAACAATTCACAATTTTTCGGTTTCTAATGGTAGAACTGGAATATTACTTTAAGAATATTAAAGAGTAAAACCTAGTCTAAACAAGGAATTTTTTTGAACACTTTGGATCCATTTTAAGAAAATGGCGCCTAAGAGTTACTGGAAATGCGAAATTTGAAGCTCTTTTTTACAGAAATTTTCTGAGGTTTCTAAAAACTTCATTAGAAGTAATTTGAAGCACTATACCTCAAAAAAGCAATAGAATTTACAAACTGCTGGAAATGTTCACATTAACGCCGTGTGAGATATTAAAAAAATACATTTGTGTACTTTTTGAAAATACAAAAGAATACCCCAAAAATGAACTTTGTCATATTAAACAGTGTAATTAGCACTATTCATTGGATAAATTTGAAGAAAAATTGGAGCCATTTCTTTAGATAATAGTGTTTGAAAGAATCTGAAAATGCGGAATTTTGAGCTCATTTTTACACAAAACTGTTGAGTTTAAGAAACTTTATATGTATTTGTAAATATAATAATGTGCACATATCGCCCCTAATATAAATATTAACGAGGCAGGGAAGTCACAAAAGTACATTTTTGCAATTTTTGAAAAAAAAAGAAGAGAGCAAAATGGCTTTTATGTTATTTTATAGAGTACATTTAGCACTATCCTTAACAAAAGATTAAAGAAAACATTTAGTACCGTTTTCGATAAAATCTTGTTTTTTTTATTATTTCACAAATTGCAAATTTAATATTTTCCAAAAAATTTACTTGGACATATTGGAATATCTAAACGTGAACAAATTATACTTGAAGTAAAAATCTCTAGCTCTAATTTTGTAGTTGTAGAAAGACGCTGAAAGAATGCAAACTTTTGAAATTTTCAAAAATTCAGAGTAAATAGTGAAAAAAGAATTCTATGTCACCTTTATAAGTGTATTTTACTCTATTCTTTCAAAAAGATTTGGGTTTTTTGAATTTTTTGAAAATGTCCCTGGAGCTTCAAGTTCGCCCAAATTTTAAAGAATCAGTTTCAAAATCTCAGCGCTTCGAGTCAAGTGCGATCGTCGGAGAATATCGTCCGTAGGATTTCGGCTCTAGTAATGTTCATAGACGGACAGATGAACGGACAGTCGGACGAACGGATGGATGGACGGACGGACAAACCAGCAGACACAGAGAGACGAACGTTTTGAAAAAAATACTCTTTCGGTATCAGGGGTCACCCAATCGTGTATTTCCGATGAAATCTTGGAATCGAATTTCCGCACTTTACTGTCCCTAGACTACGTATATTACTTCGTATATACGTACGTATACGAGAAAGTAAAAATGATTTTCTCTAGACCACCGCCGTCCTGTTCTGAAGAAAATTCGCACTGTATAGGTATTGTCAACTGATTTGTATGAAAAACAAAATACCAACGAAATATCACGTTTAACTTTAAACAATTTTTATTTTGTTTTTGTGGAGGAACACTTCAATATCTTTAACTATTTTGAAATACTCATATTTATTCAAATTTTATTATTTATTACATAAATCAAATAAGAGAAAAATAGACTAGAATTGGAGGATCGCATTATTCTATCTACTTTTTCACACTTTCAATTGCTTACAAATTGTCAGGTGGTTTGTTTTTTTTCTTTTATTAACAAAGGCTAATCTCATTCGTTGCTCAGGAGTAGTTAGGAAAATGGATTACCAAATCGCTCTTTCATTTAATAACATAACGTCAGTTCATTTCTCAAGATGTTGGTATATACAACCAGTGTAAGTGGCAAAGATCATTTCTGACTGACGTCAGAACTACAATGAAATAAATGAAACTGATCCTTCAATGCGATTTAGTAGAAGTAATATGTGTTTCAGGAAAATGCCTCTCTACACATTTCTCATTATATTTAATGTTGAAAATTAAAATTCATTGTTTTTATTGCTCAAAATCATATCCTACAATTAAAAAGATGAAACGAAACTTATCAGAATTTTATCCTGGCACTTTAAGTAAAAGGAATCCGATCCACGCTGCTTTTTAAGCCTGCGCCATCTCAATACTCAACGATTTTTTTTCGAACGACTGCGATTTCACAAGTGACTGTGAGTAAGAAGGATCGTTAAATAAACCAATCATTTCTTCGTGATAAAAGGATATCTTACTTATTAAATTTTAAATACAGTATTGTACACTACAGATAGATAAAGTTGGAGAAATATTTAGTGAGACACGTATTTATAGTGCAGTACACAATTTACAATGTATACGTTTTTACGTTTGATCTTCGATGCTTAGAAGAATAATGGAATGTAAATAGAAGCATACATTAAAGCCAGAATTTAAAAGCCATACATTAAAGTAAGAATACATTAAAGCCAACACTCTAGTAGATATTTTCGTTTCGTAGAATTTATAATCTTCAGACTTTTATGAAACGAATATTTTCCTTTACTGGCGTAATTATCGTAGCTGCCATAAATATTTTCCAAAGCACATTTTAAAAAAGGTTGACTTAAAAAAACAGATAAAGGAAGTGGAAATGACACCGAGCCCAAATGGAACATGTTCTCGGAATACCTACAATATTCAAGAAAAACGTTTCATGAACGATATTCCATGGTGTTAAGATTTAAAACGACAATTTTCGGAAGTTGACCAGAAATCAAAATGATTTTTTCCTTTCCATAAAGAAATTCGCTGAGTCGCTTAATGCGAAGCCACCCTCCCAGTAAGGTCGTAGAGATTACATTCTGCTAATCGCGTCGATGTTTCCCTTTACGTCACCTTCCGTGTTACGCCAGTAGTTTCAATCGCCCGAACACCGCTGCACGAGAAAATTGAGTGGGTTGCACCTTACAGGTTGAAACGCCAAATGAGTAACTGGAAAGATTATTTCGTGCAACTCACCCAGAGTGAAAGTTACCTCATATCGAGAGAAATACAACATAATAAGATATGCTACAGCAAAGATAATGCATGGATTTACTGACACGAATCTAATCAAATGTAAAAAGCGGCACAATTCGATGAAATGAAATGTGATTGAATACACTGTTGTGATTTCGATTAATACAGAAATAATTATTCTTCGAACATTCCAAAAAGTTTGGAAGACACTGCGCATACCACCGTAATGTTATTTGAAGTTACTTAGTAATTACATTCAATGGTGTCGTTTTCGGATCTCTTTAACGAAACGATTTTCGCGCTCAAGAGTTTCTCTTCTATGTGCTCTCATTGTTGTTTTGAATAATAAATAATAATAATATTAATAATAATAATAGTAATTACCGTTGTTATTCTTAATACTATTGTTATTAATGTTAATTAAACGATACCTTGAATTCAAATGGTTAAATGTTTGATATATAAAAATGTGACAGAATTTAACCGGTCAGACATACGGTAAATTTATCTGGCCTGAACAAGACAAAAGAAAATAAATCGCAATATATGAAACGTTGTTCATTGTCCTTCATCTATTCTACATACACCGATTAGTTTGTCTTTAAAAGTCTAATACTTCGAAAAATAACTCTTTAGTTGAATGTTTTGTTAGTTTTTTGTTCGTACTTTTGTTTCTCCTTAACTTGTTAGTTTTGTAGATACACACCGAAGCGAAGTCTGTTCGTCGAAGAACCTTCTTCTCCCTGTACTTGGTTAGTTTCTTTTAACGTCAATTGACGTAATTATTTAGACGTTCATATATCGATTGCATTTTTCATGTATCTTCATAAGATGAACAAGTTTTATACCCTCCAATGGAATTTAAAATTGTTGAAAATAAATTTTACTCAGTATAATTACAAAAACTTTGTATGCACCAAATACGAAAGAATAATCTGTCCCTCCAACTGAGGAATATGGCCACGAAAGGAATAAGGAAGATTCAATTGTCTTTTAAGAAGTTCCGTTTGCATGCATGTGAATAACAAATTACATATTAATCCATAAAGACAATGTTTTATCTTGTAAGTTTGAATGATCGAATGGTTTTGTTGATCGAATGCTCGATAAAACTATCTACGGACGACTCTTCACAAAAGTTTCAGCGCGAAGCTCGCTTGAAAGTGACACAAAGTGAAACTCTGAACTCAATGCGTCAATCGACTGAAACAAACTTCACTTTTTCCACAATGATAAAAATGTTTTGGGAACAATGTGAGTGGGAGAGACATTGCATTAGCGACCCTTTGGTGTTAATGGACTTATGCTGTAGTTTAACTTACGTAGTCATCTGCAGTAGAGTCAAAGCTGGAAGTTGAAGTTTCCGTTGAATTCGGCTGAAGTGTTGCAACATTCATAAGCTGAACCAATCACGAAACTGTCACTCACACAGACGTCTTTTCACTTTCACTAATGGGAGTTTACAAACGCTTAGGCGTGAGAAGTGATGTAATTAAAATGCTACCGCACTTGAAAATTTCTCTGTCGTGTCTTCCAGCCTATTTCATCGAATGAGCACTTATTCCAAAACGTAACACTAAAGTGAGAGAGTCAGTAGCACTCACTTCACGAGGCTAAACACGAACAAGGACTTGAAATGCACGTCGTACAGCCACTGTCGTGGTACTGACACTGAATGACGCGTGACTAAATATGTCGCAAGGCTGTTCCATGAAATTGGTCATTTCATTACGGTATGCGTACACTCAGGAATGCTGTTCAAAACGTATCACAGGAGATCTTGCAAACGCTGCATAGCTCACTCCACATACTTACCACTAGGGCTTGATAAAAAGAACCAGATGAACCTTAACAGAAAAGGAGAGAATATTAGAAACTACACGGTTTCTAAATCTTACCACCCACATACAAATCTTAGAGCACTCATATTGTATGATATTTCATAGAATCTTAAAATATGAGGAGATTGAAAATAAATGTACAAGAAACAATACATAATGCTCAGAATGCATGCGGTCCACCAAAACACGTTATCGGCTTATGAATTATTCTTACGACTATGTTGATAATTTAAAACATGTGGGAAGAAAAGTATTGACAAGTTCAGATCTCTAATATTGATTTCAACTTTGAATAATTCGAGAACAAAACAAAGAAATTAAAGTTCAGTTTTAAAAATATCTTTAACAATAAAAATACAAACACAAAGACAAATTAGTCTCCGAAATGAAGCATCGAGATGAGTAGGAATATGCTGAGGGTGATGTCAAAAAGAGTGCAACTCGTAGCGAAAAAACCGACAGGAGACAGAAGGCATCCAGGCAGAGGACCTCCAGTTTTGATGAGGACTTCTCCACAAACTGGGGAAACAGGCGCCCTTTGGCAAAGTTTCTGCAAGCTATGGTACTCACGTTGGGTGATGTGGAGCGCAGATCAGTAAGTCACGTGACAATAACAGAAAGACTCGTGCGCACCTAACATTTTCCTGAAGCCAGAATTCGACGCGGCAAGGGAGCCGCGAGGAAACGGAGAAAGCGATCGACAAGCGAATGAAGGGAGCGCGTGGGCGTTGAGAGCTACGGCTCGACGACAGTGCCGAGGTGCCGTCGGCGAAGCACTGTCTGGACCGGCTCGGTGCAGACACGCGGCGCTGCGCGGCGCGGTCCAGCGGAGTTCGATGAGGGAGAGTGATATGTACGTCGCTGCACGCCGCACAATATGAGTGGTGCGGAAGGACTCGGAACGGGTGGAGAGGCACGGTGCAGTGGGATATTACGCGATGCGATGGGATACAATGCGGTGCAGTGGGATTCAACACGGTGCAGTGGGATTCAACACAGTGCAGTGGGATTCAACACAGTGCAGTGGGATTCAACACAGTGCAGTG
>BOPP01000092.1:2265496-2288932 GCA_017312745.1 Gryllus bimaculatus
CCTCGCCCCGCGGCCCCGGCCGCCCGCGCCGGACGCCCCCGGAAGCCGCGCCCGCCAAGGCGATCGCCGCCCGGCGCAGCAGATCCCGAGTTACAGCGCAGCGCTTAACATCCTCTCACTCAGTAGCCCCGACAAGTAGCGTCTGGGAGTTGACTAGGCACGACAACAACTGAAGGCATTTTACTGCCTGAGGTGGCTCAGGGTCTTAATTAACGGTACTGCAGTGCTTCTGGCCGAATGGTCCTTTTCCGACGGTGGAAGGATTTTGAACACAAGCTTCGAAGTTAGAACGAAGTCAGCCGCTGTCTGGAGAACTCTATAGTTTTCTCGATAGTTTTCTCATGGTTTCTCCGATCAACAACATGCGAATGCCAGAGCAGTGCCCTAAAAACGGGCCATGTATCATTTGCTATAGTACCTTCGTCACCGTTTCTTACACACATTTATTTACTACACTACCACACATGCCAGGAGGCCAGGTGGGAGCGTAGAGCTTGTCCTGGGGCGGTGCCTCGCTGATGGGAGATACCTGGTGGGGGAAAACTGGCAAGCCGACGGGTAGGTCGTCGCCGGATCTCGCCATTTTTAATGGGAAGAACTCCGCCCCCTCCCGAAATAAACCAAACACTACACTTACAAGAATAATAACCTTAGCAGTCGATGCGCCCGGAATCACTAATCAATCAATGTAAGGCATTATGGTTATTTTCAAAGGCACTAATATTTGTTGTGGGTATATTAGTAGTTCCCTACACACACAATATCACACAGTTCGAACTCTTCTGACAACTGGCTAAAATGCTAAATCGGCTAAAATTACAGAATGGACAGCGCAAAGGAATGCGCTACTCTCTATGTTTAGGGACTGCTCGGAGCGGTCGGTATCAGCCACAGAGAGGCCGCGCGGAATCCTTAGGGTGCGCTTATGTTGGAGCAGAGACTAAGAATAAGAGTAGCAATACGCTTTGGTCAGGACACAAGACTGTGTGTGTGTGTTTTTTTTTCTTGTTTTTTTTTCGATAGGAAAGAGCACGCAGTAATGGGCTCTTTAAGGGCAATCAATATGTTTTTTTAATGTATAAATGTTTATTTTAACAATATAAAATTCATAGTTAAATTAATTACAACGTATATGTACATTTATGACGTTAGTAAATTAAATAGTTGAACATTATTCTTCATATTTTATAAAATGTGAAATTAAAATAAAGCAGAAAAGACAGTAATGGGCATAAATGATTATCGTGTGCACTTTGCAATATAGTGATGGGCACTCAGAAAAATTGATTGTAAAAAGTCCAACAAAGTCAAATAACATTTCTGAATGCAATTGGCTTGTTACTGCTGGTTTATTAAGCTTCAGTCATTTCATAAGTCTAAACATTATACATAAAAAATATATTTTTGTAGTCTGAATCACTTTCTTCTACAGAATCTTCTGAGGAAATCATGATTTATGAAACACCTTTTGCCATAACACACCATAATTCTTAAAATTGAACACTAAATTCTGCCCTGAAGAAAATATTTCCGTTGACGTCTGGGGGAAAGAGACTTACTGCTGCTTCTTTACATCTTGCATATGACTGTAGAAGTGCATGGAAGACAAATTTACTTATTTCTTTTCCCTCCTATAAGGGTGTTTAAACCTCGAATGGATGAATACGTCATTCTTTGTGCAAAATTGACGTTTGTTTTCCTGAAATTATCAGGATTTCTTGTTTCCTTTAGATGGAGTGTTTTCTGCTTAATGTTCTTGAACTTTTATACTCTTTCTTCCCTAAATATATCGCAGAAGTTTTCAAATGTCAATAATTTGTTCTGTGTGTTGGGGTTACAATGTTTTTTATTCACATTTGATGCGATGTCACTTTACATCCGTCCTAAACATTCAGTCAATGCGCTCAAGACTCCAAATAACAAGGTTACAAGCTCAAAAACAAATTTGTTAAGTTTTTGGTGTTAACTCGCGCACTACCTTCTCTAACACTGGAGCGAAGTCTTTTCCAGAGTGCCTCAGAAGGATGTTCTCGACGTTATGTTAGCACTCCTTTCACCCATGCACTCTTGATTGGTGGAAATACAGCAACATCTGCTGGTTGGAGAATTCTTGTGGTGTTCGGATACAGTGTATTAAAATTACTTGTAATTCAGAACAGAGCTCACTCGTCTGAAAAGTGACTTTTGAGATCATCCACGAAAAGAAGAGAGATTTTCTAGTACCAAAAGATTTACAAACTGAGTTCACTCGAACGAAGGGAAAAAGTCCCAATTATATCAGTAACCTATAAAAAAGATTTAATGGTTCACAGTGAGACCTTCTTTCTCTTCAAAGCGTCTACATACTTCAAAATAATTCATATCTCAACTTAATAATCTGAAATTGTTTTATTAGATTTTTGTGTTTTTTTTCTTCATTTTAGGATTTTTTTAAGAGCATTCTATTGATCATTTTTTCGATGTTTTGTCATCAAAATCTGTCCCCTTTTTTAACATTTAAAGCCAGAACGTTCAATGAGACAGTAATGGGCATGTTCAAATTTCATCGATGCCCATAACTGTTCAAACACTTTCTAAATGTATATTTTCGCTTCATAAGGCAAACAATTCAATATTAACATGCAATGCATAAGAAATGAGTTGCTCAAATGACATAATTAAAGATGTTGTCATTGCCAACAATATTTTTTAATTCAATAGCAGCTTTCGATGGCTTAGCCATCATCATCAGTTGTCTGCTAGATGGAAGCCACAGAACGACAACCTTTTTTAATTCAATATCAGCTTTCGATGGGTTAGCCATCATCATGATGATGGCTAAGCCATCAAAAGCTGCTATTGAATTAAAAAATATTGTTGGCAATGACAACATCTTTAATTATTTTAAAAATGCCAAAGATATCTTACCACAACACCTATACCTATGCTCAAATGACATTGATGGGCACTCTATGCACGTCAGAAATATTAACAGCTATGGGCACCACCTTTTTTACTTATGTTCTGCTCTGAGAAGGTGGAAACACACATGAACACGTATATTATAAAGCTGGCTACTCTACCCATAGACCTGTTTGCAAATAAAAGCAGATACATTGACTTAAATCCTTAATAATTGAACACACCTCCGCCAAGGAATCCTCAACGTTTCGATGCACAGACGTCACCTGGGGCATACCACTAATTATTGAAGTGTACTTACGCTCATTGCGGGGCCACATTCCATTATTATTTTAGGGTTGCAAACTTACCGACACACACAACACAGAGATTATATGCAGAGGGCCTCTCTCTGTTTGAAAATCGTATCACTACAGTTGCAGTTACAGTTGCTGTGCCCATCAATATACTGCTTCTTTACTGTATAGAGACGACTGTATCGGCTATTTAATGAAGAAACACTGATCATCTATTTCTTTTTTCGGGAGTCCGTTAATATACAAAAGGGTTGAAAATCACTTTAATAGGTTACTTTTGAATGAATTGCGAGATGAATTTGCCGCAGCGAGCACAAAACATACATTTTAGAAGTAAATGTACATTTTGACATTTATCATGACTATCATTAACAGAAAATCACAATGCAAACAATTATTGAAGGATTGTCATTTTGTTTGTTATTTTGTGCTGGGGAAAATGAAAAGTTAGCTTCAATAAAATGCAAATCTCTACTCCACCTCCACCTCCACCTCCTTCTTCCTTCCTTCTCCACCTCTTCTCCTTCTTCTCCTCTTTCCTTCATCTTCCCTTCATCATATTTCTCTGTTTTTCATTCTCTTCATATATCATCATATTCTTCTTCATCTTCTCCTCTTTTCTTTATATTTTTCTTTTGCTTTCTCTTCATCATCGGCATCTTTCTATTCCTCTTCTTCTTCTCCTTCTTCTCTTTCTCTTGAATATCGTCATCTCTCATCCGATCCTTCTAGATATGTTGCTTGCAGCCTCCGCCCGCCATACAGCGCGGGCCCTCCTCCACACAAAGGAGCCATCGAGAGGTCTCCCTACTCGGCGCGCACCTAGTGGTTTCAGAGAGGTCAATGCCCCACAGGCTGTTGCTACGGGCAATCGCCACAGGTGGTCAACGTATCTCGGTCTTTTTCGATCTTTACGAGTATTTCTTTCATAAATTCAGGGCCTTGATACACACTACGATCTCTTCGTGTTTCCTCTTCTCAGTCCACAATTTTCTCTTTTCATACATGTATGCTTAATTATTTTCCTCCGTTTGAAATGGTTAGATCACAGTCGCATTTTTTCAGTATATGCACTTGCTGCCATTCGTAATAATCGATTGATGATTTATTATTTAATGTGTCCCGGTGCATCAATTGCTATGGACATTTGTCCCGTGAGTACTTCCCCACTAGATGGTGACAATAGCGCTGCTTGTTCGCACGTGAGAATGGCGCCGCACGTTCGATTGTGGGGTTTTCCCCCGACCAGATATCTCTCAAATTCGGGGCACCACCCCAGACGGGAACAGATTCTAAGCTCCCAACTGATCTCGCGACATGTATCGTAGTGTAGTGCATGTGAGAGTGTGTGTAAAGAAGGGGTGAGGATAGGTCAACGAAAAGGAAAGAAAGTGCGCAGTCCGTGGCCCGTTTGTTAGGGCACTGGTTTCGCCTGGTATTAGTCGGCGAAATCACGGATAACCACCATTCAGAGCAACCGATCGCTAGAATTCTCCTCCAGACAGCGAGTGAATTCGGTAGCTAGTGTCAAAAATCTTGTCACAAAAATCTTGCTCTAACCCGAGAACCTCCGGATCAGATTCACTGCGGTGAAATAATTTCTATACCCTGAGTCTTAACAATCATGTCGACAGGGTTTTATATAATTGTAAAATAGTTTTCCCCACCCAAATCCCACAAAATTCAAATTCAAACAGTGAACACTTCAAAACCTGAAACTGAAAAGTTATGGAATAGCGATTGCTTCAATATAATATGTAAATTAATCAATTCTAACTAGTTTCGACATCCAGAGACTGCTTTTGGGGACAAAGTCTTGGGCACCTTCAGGTCAATTAAATTTTTGCTTTGTAGTCTGAGGCAATATCCGTGTGACTTCGGTGTATTTTTAATTGTAAGAAATTGAAATACTTGAAGTAGCTATTATTGGTTTGCAACTTCAAGAAAACCAAAGTAAAATAATAAAAGTGCTTTATTAAATATTTTCGTAACAACCAACTCCATTTTTCCTTTAATTTATTTTAAAGGATAGTGCTAAATGCGCTGTGTAACATGTCATAAACGCCATTTTCATGTATTTTTATAATTTTTCAAAAATTACTCATATTTAATTTTCTTTAAATATCTCCTATTCTATTACATTGCCGGCATTCTTTATTCGTGATTGTTTTTGTGAGTGCTTTGAATAATTTCTTATGAAGTTTCTTGAATACAAACCTTTCTGGAAAAAAGGGCTCGATTTTTTTAACTTAATCACAGCAAGTAAAAATAGATTACACTCTATTATATTCTTGAAGTCATATTTCAATTCAACTATTAGGGTACGGAAAAACTGAGAAAATGTGAAAAAAAATTATTTTAGACTCCTGTAGATAGTAGTTGAAAAAAGTGTGGGAGAAAACCGAAAGCTAGCCCTGACTAATGATATTAGGAAATCGACTATTACTAGAAACTGTATCATTATCTGTAGCGCCTTTCTGTAGCATCACTTGTTTATTCTTGAACATATAACTTTGTTTGTACCATCTACATTTTCTTGTCAAATTAGAATAAAATGTCATAATTATTAAAATATCTTCAAACTTAGGGAAAAACAGAAAACATCAACTAAATATTACGAGAATCAAGGAATATTACGAGTACAAAATAAATGCAGTTAGTTCTTGTTGCATGGAGTCATCATCCATTCTGTAAAAATTACATATTCTGTGAACAGAATGTGCTGTAGTTCCCGTATTTTTAATTAAAAAATTGCTACATTTTACTCAATTCTGATGCTACACGAAATTGTTAGTTAATTACTTAAAATCATGTCAATTTTCTCAATTTACACATAGATATTCATGATTGAAGAGGTGGATTCTAAACCAAGTCAAATTTTCGAAGATACTCTTGCGCATAATTAGTTAATGAATCTAAATTGAAATAGAATATTTCCAAAAATTATTTAGTCAAGAAGTTATTGACTTGCAAAAACTGTTGTTGTTTTTTTCAAATCAAACTTAGTCATGTATTTAAATAAAACACTTCTTCTGGGACAACATATTCTAACTAAGTGGGTTTTGGAATCCACCTCTTCTAATTGTTTAGAGCCCCTCACATTTTTAACAATAGTGGTCTACGTAAATATTTGACATAGTTCAGTCAAGAACATTATATTTTAGAGTTTCTAATTGGATCTTCGAATGAAAAAAGTTGAAATGCGCTCTTTTATGTCACCAATTCAAGTTCGGAGCAAAAACAGGATGTTTTATTAAGACAAACTCTCCGGACGGAAGGATGCGATGGATTTCAATAAGCGCCACTACAGATGACATTTCCTTCATACGGCGAAAGGGCGGTTGGACATGCTAGATCACGAACAAGATAGCACTATGCGTAGATTAATTTATGAGAAGCACATAAGAATGGAGGAACTTAAGAAAACGAACCACAAATTATCAGTCATTTCTTCTTCTTTATTCTTTCTCATTCTTGTTTTTCTGGCGCCAGAATCCTCCCTGCACTTTGGCCTGGCACTCGTATATTCGCATATGCTGCATAACTACTTCCACAAATTCATTCAGGAGAGACAGGTGATTGGAATTCTGTACGCGTAGGTGGAAAGCTACCACAAGAGCCACCACGTTATGAGTTATTGCAGAAGGCACAGCAACAAGCGGAATGCCTGGCAATGGCCTGTGAATGACACTCGTTTTGCCTAAATGGCCCCTACACTACTTGGGGTTTCACAAATACAAAAATTACAAATACTACGCATGTTACTACGTATCTACCTTCTCACTTTTGCAGGATCTCATTGAATTGAAGATCAAGTTTACACGTGAAGTGTTTGTGAGAATTTCTAGCAATTTCTTTGCATAGAGACGCTTTTTGTATGCGCCAAAAAGTCTCCAAGAACACATCAAAGTTGGATCAATCAGTGACGTTTAATTTTTTTTTCCAGTTTTGACTTCTAGTGTTAACTATCATCAGTGGTCATCAAACAGTTTTAGCGATAATAATGAAGTCCCTTTTTACAAAAAATGGATTTTCAAGGTAGATACAACATTACAGACGCATGAACTATTCCAAGGAATAGAATATCAGGTTTGAAATGTCACGCGAAACCTTTAGCGTTAATCCTACTAAGTATATAGCGTAAATAAATTGTTTCGAATTAAGAAACGAAGAGGTATTCAAAGAAAAGCAAAATTTCATTCAACACAAAACTAGAATTGAGTACAAATACTGGTTTTGGCAACAAAAAATTAATGAACTTTATAATCGTATTCTGATATAAACAACATACAAAATCACAAATTCTCTCCTCTTCCGACGAATATCGGCAAAAATGAATTAAAACACACTCCAAACTTACTTGTATTTTCTCTGTTGCACCAACCTTACTCCTCTACACTTCTTAGATTTACAACTCAATTTACACTTATGGCAGGCAGGGGCACCATTTCGACTTTCTGACACGGGGCATCTGAGAACCTACCTTCACAACTGCTTAGGAAGTTTAGAAACTTAAACAAAAAAATATCTATTCACAGTCACAGACTTTGTCAGATCTCTACCAAAATATTGGAGTACCAAATTGTTATCTTTGTACCATTCATGTGCAGTCCTTTGTGTAATTATTATCTATGCTGTAAAGCATTATGTAAGGGGGTCTATGAAACAAACAATTCTTTTAGAAAGGGTCGATAAAAGAAACAGGTTGGGAATCCGTGGTTTTGGCGCTAGCGTTGGGCAGGTGTTAGAAATGGTTGTTAGAAATAGTCTTAGGATCTGCCAAGGATAAAGGATATTTGCGACACCAGAAGAAAGATAACGAGGGAGAAAGAAAACGAGAGGGGGATCAAGAAGGAAAGAAGGCAAACGAGATAAAGGAAGGGGAGGAAGATAACGAGGGAGGAGGGAAACAAGGCAAGAAGGGGTGAAAAAGTGAGGGGAAGAAGGAAAAAGAGAGGGAAGGAAGAAGGGAGAGAACGAGAGCGAGAGGGAAAGGGAAAGGAAGAGCGCAGGTGAGAGAGAAATACTTTGTAAGAGACGGGAAACCATTTCGCCTTTTCCAGATTCGAGACTGTGTCTTCGAGGAGTCAACGAACTTGGCGCAAGGACATAACCGGGTGAAGGGCCCAACAACGATGCGCGTGCAAGAATATCCTGGGAGTTACTTCACACTTCACACGACCTTTCACTCCCAGTCAACGAAATGCCAAGCAACGAGGAACGAAGGGCGCTAAGGCCGACAGAATTCAAAGCCGACAGAAACAACCTGTGAAAAGAAAACAAAAGTGAAAGGAAAATAAATTAAAAATTAATTTACTGGAAAGGTTCTTGGAGATGTTCACCGTTCTGTTCATTTATTAACACAAAGAACCTGCGTCTCGAAACAATACAAGTAGCTTAGAGCTTACCTCAGAAATAGCTGTTACACAGCGCAGAATGTAGAATGCAAAGCAAAATGCATAGAGGAATTTATTAAATGACTATCCCAATACTGAAATATTGAAGGAAAATGGGTAGTAGAAGAAAAATAATGAAAAGAAGGAGGAGGAGAAGAAGAATGAAGAGGACGAGGAGAAGAAGAAGGAGGAGAAGAAGAAAGAAGAGGAGGAGGAGAGAAGAAGAAGAAGAAGAACGAAGAAGAAGAAGAACGAAGAAGAACGAAGAGGAGGAGGAGGAGGAGAAGAAGAATGAAGAGGGAGGACGACGAGAAGAAGAAGAAGAAGAAGAAGAAGAAGAAGAAGAAAGTCCACATACTAGATGTATCAGATTGAAAATACAGTAAAATCTAAGCCGGAATCGATCGGGACAGAAACAGTGCCGGTTTAGTGGAGTTTCCATTTTATGCAGAGTTGTCCATTTAACGACATGATATCAATATTTCCGTTCTGAAACTAGTAAATTAATGTAAGTAAAGGAGAAATTAAAGTGAGGTGAAAATTGTAGAATTTTATTATGATTATTAAAATATATTTACATATAACTTATTTATGGAAGAAATCGCCAATGAATGAATATTAAATATTCTTCACTGTCAGCACTTTTTCACTTCTGAGAATCTCTTGCTTCCATAAGTTTGACCTTTACAACGAATGTTTGAAAAAAAGCTAAAGTTTTGTGGTAACACACTGGTAAACTAGTTGTGAAACTCAAAAGTACACATCACCTCACTGCCTAAGTATGACGTCTTGCTGACTCTTACAACGCACAATGCGTCACTGCCCAGAGTACTATGATTTTCTGATACCCTCATACGAGGGGTTGAGCAATGCGTCTCTAACTAGGGGTTACGATTTTGAATGTGGGGCAGGAAATAGAAGCCATGCCCGTACACCTTCCCACAGTCAGAGAGTAGGGGATAGGGAATTCTCCTATGACCTAGGCCTCTGGTGACAAATGACCCAAAGGTCGAATTCTACGCTGTCAGCTGAAGCCCCTACCCTTTACAGAGCAGTTGCCACCACTAAATCGCGTGGGATAAAGAATTTAAAACAGACTTGCAGATGCATTCATTACATTAAGGATATCTCGCGCCTCTGCCAATTACATAAATGTCACAGAAATTCCGCCTAGAGTACATTTCCGTTCCTTTTCCGCTTTGGACAGTTTCCGTTTTATACTGTGTAATGTACCACATAGTTTCACAGACCAGAGAAATTTTTCGGTTAACGCAAATTTTCGACTTGAACAGATTCCAGTTTAAGCAGATTTGACTGTACTAATAGTTCGATTTCCTATTTATATGTTCCCAGTGTTTGTTCACACGATTCTCGGTCGACATCAGATAAGTTCTTCAAACGTAGGCAAGCTAGGAAACGTGCAAAAATCTATTAACTCTAAAGATGTCTATTTTTGCGAAGTGAAACTGGAGAGGAATACACTTCATTACCATACGGAGAACAACTGATGTTAAGTTAGGTGCATTATCCGTATTTTTAATGCATGCATCCCTGAAATGGGCGAACTTTGGAGCAAGGATCTTACCACATACCGAATAGAGAATATTTACGAATTGAAAATTCATATTGTCTACATAAACGACATGATAGGTTATGTGAATTTAGATAAATAATTATGAGAAGTAGTAGAAGCATTATTTAAAATTAATCGACAGGCAAATAAAAGAAGAAATGAAACTGCTACTTAAGTCTACCACGGTTCACACCAAAGTTTGAAAGCTTGTGACGAATATACAAGTGTAATGACAATTTTAATATTTTTCTTCTCGTTGGGCACATTTTCATAGTATGGCGAAGGCAATATCAAGCTAGCCAATGCCTTTAAGTGCGAGTGCTTGCTCCGTAAACGCTTATAGGAGAAGCACGTCTGAAGAACAAAGGTGGGGAGAGTGAGAGAAAAGAGAACTACTAACACATAATTCTGAAGATATAATGCCCGTGGTTCATTACTATATCCGCTCCGCTTTCACGAAAACTCCAAATATTATTTTCTGAAACATTTTAATATTTTAATTGTCCATATCACTTTTGTGGAGGGTCTACCACTACTAATTGCACAGTAGAGGATGAAAGAGGACCCCGTTTAGAGTGCGATCAGAACCATTGAAAATTGTTTCTCCTCAACATCTTTCAAATTATACATTGAACTAAACTTATTCAGGCTTGATGTTTGAGAGACACGTGTTGTGAGAGACGCATCGACAGAGGGGTTCTAGTGACACACAATAGCAGCAGCTTTTTCACTAACGTAAACTGACTTGGGTTTTCATTACCTTATGGCCACAAACTCGGAATGACTACATGAAAGGAAGAGAATGAATACATGAAATGAGTGGCGTACCATGAGCGCCGTACATTTACAACGCCCAACATCTAAATCTTACATCATTGAATGTATATCGGACTGAAAAATATAAAAAGTCTGAAATCTTGTATTTCTTTTAAGGCGGCTCCACAGATGCGGCATTCGGCGAATCCCGAGCAACCGCTCGCCGAATCCCGAGTAGAGTGGGCAGGTTACTTGCTATTCGCCGAACGCCGAACATTCGGCAGTCGTCTTAAGGCGGCTCCACACATGCGACATTCGGCGAATCCCGAGCAACCGCTCGCCGAATCCCCAGTAGAGTGGGCGGGTTACTTGCTATTCGCCGAACGCCAAACATTCGATACTCGCCCTACACGTGGAGTCCGTCTTTAGGACACATCAAAATTCGCCGAACACATAAGCTGTTCTGGATTGGACGAGCAGCTCGGCAAATGCCGAATGTGTGGAGCCGCCTTTAGATTGCCCACAAAAACCCATGTCGTGCGAACGTTTCAAGGACAGTGAGGAGCGGCAACACGACCTCTCCCGAGGCCCAACCGTCAATTGATCGGTTGATGATTGTGGAAACGACAACTGCTAAGATCATTTATATAAGTGTAGAGCATTAATTTTGCTTCGCTGTTCGGGTGATCTTCCCCCGGTAGATGGTGAGATCCGGCTTCGACCTACACGCCGGCTAGCAGCGTTTTCCCAAACATGGTATCTCCTACCAGCGGGGCACCGCCCCAGCCGGAACGAGCTCTGAGCTCCCAACCGGTCGGGAGGCCCGTGTGGCAGTGTGGGGCATGCAAGTGTGACTAAGGGTGTGTAGGTAAGGGGCAGGATAGGACAAGCAATGGGAAGAAAAGATAGTCCGCCATCTGGCCCGTTTGTTACGGAACTGCTCCGGCATTCGCCTATAGTTGATCGCAGAAACCATCGGTCGGAGCAGCCAGGCGCTGGCATTCTCCTCCAGACAGCGGCTGAATTCGACCTAGCTGACAAGTCAGTGTCGAAAATCCTGCCACCGTCGCGACTCGACCTTAGGACCGTAGTAACATCAGTTGAACTCACCGTAGTAACATCAGTTGAAGACACCTCTACCACTCCACACTATCAAGTAGGAAGTATAATGGTACCACGTACAGATCTCTACTGACGTACGTGGTTCGAACGCCCAACAGCGAACGTCGAATAAGGCATCTGCCCATGGGATTTTTCGCCGCCGCCTGTCGCAGACAAATGAAAATGTCAGAAGAAATGAGAAGCTCACTTCCGATATTCAGGCCATGCGCGCACGGAATGGTCTCAGATAAAAGAGATTTCTGCTTACGAGACGCTAGTCAATGTTTCATCTTGAAACAAGATGAATCAATACGCCACACGCACACATACACAGACAAATAGACCGCAAAAAAATGAAGCCTTGTTACGGAGCTCACAAGAGATTCCGTATTATGGCCACAGATACATTCCTTGAACCGTCTTGCAGATGCAAATCGTCTTCGGAATGTTTGGCTGTATCAGTACGTCTTACACCACTTTTCTTCAAACATAACTATTTCAAATTCTAAATTTTGTTTAAAAAGTTAGTATGGTACAGTGTTATTACAATAATTATAACATATATTTTTAATAACAAATAACTAATGACCATTGATTTCTAAATAACACTAAAGTTGTGTGCGAAACAGATTTGAGAATCATCATATGGCTGTTGCCTGACTACAAAAACATAGATTAAATAATATATTTTAATTAGTTTATCACCCACATAAATCAGCAATATCAGCTTATAATATTTCAAACTAACTTGGCTAACTTCTTAAATATTCAGTAATCTTGTTTTCTATTATTTTCTTTTATATTTTGGACAACGGTCAGTCGGTAAAGCGTCTTTTCTAAGAATATTTTAAACGAAAGGGCAAAAATTAAATAATTGTGAATAATGTTCGCGCTTTTTGTGTAATTTACGAAAATAATTTTCAAGAAGCTTCAGTTTCACATTACTGTGGACGTCCCGCATAGTAGCTAGAACTGTCAGAACCCTCGCGAGATACTGTTGAATGCAAGCAATTCTTGCACATCGTTCTTAATTAGAATGTTTTAAACAAGGAAGCTTGTTGCGCCACAACACCCTTGGTAGGCTTGTGCAAGGTTAAGTATCTTCCATTACTCTTTGTTACATTCATATCATAACGTTTACAATTTTTAAAAAAATCTTCTTCCACAATTGGAGTTCTACTTCTCTTCACTACCCAACACAGTATGCAGAGAAACTTGAAACCCCGAGGCCATTGACGACGTGATTTGCATGGCAATGAGCTGACAGTGCTGATAATTCAGCACTGTCCATAAAAAGGAATTCTTGCACTTTTCCTGTTGTTGCGAAAGCCTTCATTTGCATTCTGCTCTTATGGCAGGTAAAAGCGCATTCGTAAACTCACACAGACTGGGGCTAAGGGAGATTTCATTCCACTTAAACCGAAAAATGTGCTTAATTGTATTATATTTCAACTTCTGGGACAAGGACCCTACGTAGATCAGTAGTTTTTTAACCAATTTCTCTTGAACAAATGCTGAGATGACCTTTGATTCTGAACGTAAAATGTAACTTCACTATCTCCTGATCGAAGCAGCCTGGTCGCTAGAATCCTATTCCCGACAACAGCTGAAATATATATATATATATATATATATATATATATATATATATATATATATAATATATATTACTATAGCATTGTCGAAAATCTGCCACAGACGGAAATCTAGGGCTTCCCGATCAGAAGCACACCAGAGCCATCGGTTGTTACACTGGGTTGAAAGTTCGTATCACAGAAGCAAACGGCGCTCCATCGAAATCTCCGGGTTCGTTGCCCGGCAAGGTCAGCAGCACCCGCACGCGGCTCTCGTTTGTTTTCGTTCCACAGCAATGCCGCACGGCGTGCATCTACGCGAGTGCAATGATCCAGTGAACGACAGAGCTGCAAATGCAAACCAGATTGTCTTTATCGACTCGCGACGTCTGCTCGCACACACCCCTGTTACCACACGGCCATGGCCTTCCAGAACACTGACCTTCCCTAACGTTTGCTACAATCCAGGTCATGTTATAGACGTAGAATGTAAGAAATGCTCGATTGATCGAACTAACGGCCTCGTTTGATAATTCTGCAATCTTGAATAATAATAATAATAATAATAATAATAATAATAATAATAATAATAATAATAATAATAATAATACGGGCACAACTGATATCATTGCAGTGCCTTTGACCGGTAGGTGCTTGGTTCGAGTCTCGGCGGAGGCAGTATTTTTCGACACTAGCTAGAAAGCTATGTCTAGTTCAGTCACTGCCTGGAGAAGAATTCTAGCGACCCTGTTCAGTAGTTTTACGTGGTTTCTCCGACCAGGACCTCGTGAATACCGGAGCAGTAATATAGAAACGGGCCCTTAACCACACGCGAACTTTCCTTCCTCTTCCTTTAACCTGTCCTCAACCCTTACTTACACGTACATGGGAGACGGGCGAGAGCTTAGAGTTTGTCCCGGCTGGTGCGGTGCATCGTTGGCGGGAAGTACCGGGTTCGGGGAATGGTTTAGGTCGGCGCAGGATCTTACCATCCAGCGAGGGAAGATCACCGCAACCTCCCAAAGAAAAAATCATACACTACACTTACGGGACTAACGATCTTAGCATTTGACGGTCCAGGAATCATTAATCAATCAATTCAATTCACTCTTCAATATTGTCGTACATTTTATCAACTTTCTAAAAAGTCCATTAAACTACAATTTTCCTTGAAATTTGACTGGTCGTCCTGCGAAAGGTAACGTACTGATATTGATAGCAATTGTAACAGATTATGGATTAGTTCTATAATTACTTTCATTACGTTACATTACGAAACTGATTGTGAGTATTGCTATCAGTTGTGGGCTATAGGTTGTTTCAACACGTGTATGATAAATACGCTTTTTCGACACTGATCTCATTTTCATAACGTTTCACTATAAACAATCAAAATGTATAAACAAATAATAATGAAAATCGCTTTCAGACAAGGCGCTGCCCCTTGCATGAATGACTCGCTGCTCAGCGAACTGCGTCCACTTTGAATACAGCGGCATGCCACAACACGACACGGCATTGGGCCCTCAGCAAAAATTCGTGTATGGAGGAGTGCTCCTGAAATGGACGATCAAGAAAATGAGATGTATTTTTATTGGCTATTTATGAATAAAAAGTGAAGAAATGGAGCAAGAAAATGAGTTCATCCAATGTTCATATGCATAAAGCTAATGTTTTTGTTGTTTTTTTCAATTATATCATGATCTGGAAATGATGAAAGTAATGTTTTAAATTATTTCGTACGTCAATAAATACGTTTGATGATTTGTTACACATAATACAAGAGCAAGAGAGACAAGATACCCGCTTAAGACAAGTTCTTTCGTAAACGTGTAATCGAATCCTTACTTTGGCACCTAACGTGTAGCAGTTAGTGAATTCACAAAAATAATTCCAAAACTTTTTTTTCAAATGTTTTGTTTTCTCTCAAATCTGCACTGTTAAAGCTAAAAAAGAGGAATATATAACTCTTTATACGAGTAACAGCGGTAGTACAACCATATATATATATATATATATATATATATATATATATATATATATATATATATAAATGTGTGTGTGTGTGTGTGTGTTATAGAGTTACATGAACAATCGACAAATTCCTAGTACTGACTTTTAACAAAGAGGAAAGTGTGGGACTTGCTTCTGGAATTTGAACACCATATTCTCAATTTAAGAATAATATCATGTTTGGTTCTTTTGACTGTTATAAATAAAATAGTTGATTTTTTCCATTACCGATTCTTTTAATCTTAAAGTTTTCAGTCACTTTAGTATTCATACTTCTCTATAAAACTGTTATTTCATCTTAATGCAACCAAACCCGAAGGAAAAGACACTTTTAAATGCCGGGGTACATTGACGATTCAACAGTCTGCCGTTCGTTAAGAACAATCGTAGCGAAATATGACGTTTGAGTAGGCACTTATTCCAAGATATGTTGTTCATTGTTACAAAAGTTTTTTACGAGATGGTATAGACAGTACATAGTTTGTTTGTTCATGTTTCTTTTTGGGGGGGAGGGGTCTGCGAGATTTTTACGCCAAGTATTGGACAACACGGCCGATATCACAAATTAGAGACGCAGTTGGTTAAAACCTCGGCAAGACATCAACCGCGTCTGTTATTTACTATTTATCGGCATAATGTCGTTAACAAATTGTAAGTTGAGAGACGCAAATGAATGACCTTCCTCTACCTTTCTTGTTTATATCCAATTCATTCAAGTATCAACGTTATTCCAAACTAACATTTTAAAACTATATATATTTCCATGATGGCTAGAAATAGTCGCGATTGAATAGCAGAATATCATTAGGATGTGATCACTTTCCCTCGATACATTAACACTAAAAACTCAATAAGATATTTGTTACCTTTCCAATTGTAGTTTCTTCATTTGAAGTACTTGTGCAAATGAACAACGCCTTTTTTCCATTGGTCAAGTGTAGGGCATATTGTATTTTTTAGCGGATTTATTTTTCAGAAGTAGTAACATCCACTTTATGGCACTTACACACTCGCACTATTAATTTACTAGTTTGTCACCCCACTAGCAACAATCGAAACACACGACTCTCGAAATAAAACTGTCGGAGTTAATCTACCCCAGAGTTTCCTTCTCAGTCCGGAATGTCTACTACGAACAGCGACTGTGGTAAAATACGGAGATTTCGAAGTGGCCGTTAGAAAGAGGGGAAATTCCCCCTCCGCTCCGGCCACTTCCCCGCGTTTGCTTAGAGGTCGTCAATGGAGATGGCAACTTTTCACACTATCTCGCCTTCAACCCCGGGCAGCGCCATTGAAAAAGCCGATGTTAAAAGTGAAATTATCAATCAAATACGAGAAATTAGAAAAAAGTCGTGATACTATTTAATCAAAATCTTCTGTAAATCAACTTAAGGGCTTGTACATAGAAGTAACAAGACAGGTCACTGCAAACCAGCAAGACAGTGGCTGAATTAGTGTCAAAAATTGACCTCCTCCGCCGTCTTGATTCCAACAGTAGGACCTCCCAATCAGAATCGCTGCAGAGACAACATCGATGAGCTACACTCAGTCGATGGCAACACCAAATAATCAATCAACCGTTTACAAGAAATTACGAAGAAGGCAAAATAATATTTAATTTCAATCTTTGTTAAACCAATCAAAGGACTTCATACGAAGGGCAGGAACGAGATATCTCGATTTGATATCTCGAGTTTGATCTAAGTGTTTCTCGCCTTGTTACTGTCCCGACCCTTTCTTACGTGTCAATTAGACGTTCATAGTAACAAGATAAGTCAAATCATTTGCCAAAATCACGATATTAATATTTACAAATAGCGGGAGGCTTGTGGGGGCGAGACAAGGGGATAGGTAGGTGTCCTTCCCCACCCTGTCCTGGGGAAGTCTTACTTCCCCAAGGCTCTTCAATTCAATTAAATATTTCCTTACGCCGAATCCGCGCAGCCCGGCCCTCTTAGCACTGGGCTTAGGGTGAAGGCCGTCGGCCGTCGCGACCGGAGGCCGTGCCGGGCGTGGCGGAAGGGGTGGGAAGGGGTAGGGGAAGGGGGCGGGGGCGGGCATGGTGCAGACGGCCAAGACATCCGCCGGCGGGGCGGGGAAGCGTCTTTGTGCCCGCGGCGGCGCAAGGACTTTATGCGCGCGACGGCTCCAGTTATTGCATTACCAGCGGCGGAAGAGGCTTTGTGCGGGGGCCGAATCCAATCCGCCCGCCTTCCCTGCCCCCGGCCCCGGCCCCGCCGCCGCCGACCCACGCTCCTCCTCGCGCCCGAGGCCCGTTTGCTGCCGCGACCGCGGACGCTCCGCAGCCAGCGCGAACGGCCATCCCGACCCGGGGAATAGGCGATTTTAAGTTAGCTAAGATACGGATTCTTGGTAACAAATCCGTTATTATTAATATTTCGTACTACTGTTCAGTTATTATCTACTTAACACAGCCGAACAAAGAAACGAACAGCCACCCTTATCGGACTGCGATCTTAGCAACAGGCGGGAATCGGGCTGGGATCAGTCTGGGAGGCGGGTTGATAGCTGGATGCATCGAACTGGAAGGCAAGGACTTGGGAGGAAGGCTGGGACTGGAAGCAGATGGGAGTAGTTGGGAGCTAACAGGGATCGGGCTGGAACTGAGTCGTAGTGGATTGGGAGCTAAGAGAGTTAAGGTGAGAGCGGAGCGAGCGGGTGCGGGTCGGGAGCAGCTGGGGAGGGGCCTGGGAGCAGGCGGAGAGTGAGTTGGAAGTTGGTGTGATTCGGACGGAGGGAGGGGGGAATGGGAGCGGGGGGGTGCGGGCGGGGTGGGGTCTGAGAGCGGCTTGGGCGCGGGAGAATAGTAGTGGTACTAGGACTAATACTACTAGTACAAGTAATATACTAACTACTCTACTATTATTAGTACTAGTAACATAGTAGTAGTATTATTGTGAATAATTGGAACACGTTTTGGGGTGAATTCACATTACGGTGAAACCTATATTGAAAGGCGAGAATAGAATTTCGTAAAAGAAATTTAATAGAATAGATAGAAGAAGAAGAAATAGAGTAGAATTTGAATGAATAATTTGAATTTATTGATTCCAACTATTTATTCCTACAATTTATAAATATACTCCTTAGTAGTTAGTATACTCCTCATATTGAGAGTAAGTAGACAGAGGTTTTCCGAGAATGTTTTCCTTTACTACAACTACAATTACAATTGCATTTTGTAGGAGTCATGTCATGCATGAATCAACATTTTTCACTGTTCACACCACAGCGACTACTAACAAGATCACTGGCTGGGGTTCATCACACTCACAATAAACAAACAACATAACCATACTTTTTGAGAGAGACAGTCTTCGTCGAGCATGGGCTTTGCATCAGGGGACGATCCAGTTTTCAGAAGATAATAAGAGGTAAACTGGCTCCGATCATTCATAAGATGTTGCATTCGCTGGGTGCGAATTCTGTTAGCGAAATGCCGCACTATTTGGCGGCTTTTGATTTTAGCGCATTCTAGTAGCAACAATTCTGAGTATTGAAAGGCTTGCGCATTCTATTGGCGATAGCGCTTACTACTGGAAGACTTAGCCGTTATCTTCGCCACCTCCTTAGCATTCCTGCGAATCGTACACACTTCGCAAGAGCGAGTGACTTGCGCCGTGGTCCTCTTTCGTGCACTGAAGTGAGCGACCGCTCCCTTGTCGTCGTATACGTACGTACGTAAAGAGAGTTATGTAATGCTGCGGGAGACAGATTTCGAGATTTCAACGGAAGTACGTACATACACGTTTTTGGGTCCTCTGACACCAAAGAAGTGTTGATTTTTCAAAAATTCTGTCCGTCCGTTCCCTGCCCCCCCCCCCGCGGGATATTTTCAAAATTTTTTCATAAACGGCTCTAATTTTTTTTGAAAGAATGGAGGTTTAAGAAGATCGCACAGATCCGTTTTTCACTGTTAACTCTGAATTTTAGAAATTTGCGAGTTAGTTTTTTTCATCTTCCTACATATATAAAATTCAAGATAAAAAATCTTCCTTCAAATAAATGTTTTCTCCATATTCAGTTCTTCCTTTAAGGATTTGCCCTGTTGTTTGTTTAAAAAATTACAAAATCAAGATATTATTGAAAACAGCTCCAAATTTTGACTTGTCTCTCAAGTCATTAATATTTAAATTATAGGCGATGTGTTCACATTATTGCATTTAAGAGTATATGTGCTTTAAATAATGTTGAGTAAATGAACTTAAAATACTGCATTTTCAGAAACACTCAAATGCCATTTTTACAAAAATCGCTCTAAATTTTTTCTTCAAATGTTTCCACAGAATAGTGCTAATTGCACTGTTTAAAATGACAAAAAGGCATTTGGGGGTCTTCTTTTTTTTTTATATTTTAATTACACAAATGTGATTTTTTTAAAATATTCCTCACATCATTAATATGCATATTTTCAGCAATTTGTAAACATTATTGGTGAGTTCATGTTCTTCAAAAGACTTCTAATGAAGTTTTCAAAAACTCAAAAACTTTATGTGAAAAAGATCTTCATATATTCAATTTTGCATTTACAGTAACGCTTAAATGCAATTTTCCTGAAAATCGCTCAAAATGTTTCAATGAAAATTGCCATTTAGGATGAGGTTTTACTGTTCTTTAATATTCTTAAAGGGATATTTCAGTTCTACCATTAGGAAAACAAAAAAATTGAGAAACAGTAAAAAAAATGTACTTGGGTGATAGATGGTAGATGGCAAGAGTATGTAGCAAGTCCCAATAGCTAGTCCTTACCAAAGAAAATAGAAAACTAATACAAGAAAGTCTGTGCCATTCTGCGTAACACTAGTTGTTTCTTGTAATTGGTAGGGGTTACCAGTTGTCGTGATTTATCAAGGCTTGTCCTGATATTTGGACTCTGTCCTGGCTGTCCTGATATGTTTTCAAAAGTCCCAATTTTTTAATACCTATCATTCTATTTACTGTTTAATTTATAATTTTTTTAATATAAACTTCACAAAAAAATAAATTTGGATTAGAGAAAAATGTTTTTTCAAATCTTAGCATTTGTTTGTTGCCTATATTATAATATTTTTCTAATAAATATGAAATAAATTTTAATGCAATTATATACAAGAAAAATGAATTGAAATGGAATTGCACATTACAAAATATTTAAAAATAGTTAGTAACAAATTATAGGTATAAGAATATATTTTTAATTAGACTTGTTATTAGAAGGATGGCAGTCTTTTTTTTCAACTAGTTTTTTTGTGGGGAAAGAAGGTTGTACCATAATTTGATTAAAGTTGTCCAAATGTTCGTCAGTGAATCTATTTCTGTAGTTCTAGTTTGTGCTCTGTAGCACAAGTCCAGGTTAGGCCAGCCTTGGGCATAACCACGATTTACCAAAAAATGCCCTGCAAGCTACAAGTAGCTCGCAATAAAAGGTTTGGCGATCGCTGGTCTAATCCTTGTACAGGGACAGGGACTGTTGAAACAGAGATAGGACGAATCCTTAATAAAAAAACTGACATACTCATATAATTTACCATAATCTGTACTATTATAATATAAATTGACCCCTCTTATGCAGTCATATAAGAACTTCGTTCTTGTAAGTCATTATAAAAAAAATCCTGGCTTTTTGTGTCATGTCCTGATTTTTTTTATTCAATGATCCTGGTTTTTTCAATTAGGTCTCTGATAACCATATTTTGTACTCTCTCTAAATTTTTCTAGCAATTTTCTTTCTGTCTTCTTCTAATATTTATTAGGACTATTAAAATAATTGTAATTACAATTATAATTAATAATTGTAATTATGATATGGTCAGACTCTCTTCCATGTTAACAACCTAATTAATTAATATTAATTAACATGAAAAGTACTAGCATAGTTTATTTGTTTACGTATATGGTAGCAGCACAGCTGTTGTCTGTTTCTGTTCAATAATTTCATATATTTTAATTTTTAATTGACACATAAAAAGCGATTTACCTAATGTTTCCTAAATCTTAAAGTCTCAGACCACCATAGAGAATTGAAGACCCATTTGCAAAATGTTAATTAAAATTTGTGTTCTCATCATCCTTCATTCTGCTGGGACTAGAGAAATTTCAAGAACTTCAGTTCAATTTTCATTAAATTAAAAACTACATAAAAATGCCTCTTCAAAAACTTGTTGATCGTTTTATATCTGCACAGAAAGACAGACTGCTTGCTTTTTCACTCTGTTTTAAAATGAATTTTCAGATCATTCAAAATTTGAAAGTTACAAATGTAACATGACTATCCATTTCATGCATGGAATGTGCTTGTGTTTTTAATGATGTTACATTAATAATGTGACATTAATAATTTCCAAGATTTTCTCCAATTTCCCTTGCCTGTGGCCATTAACAAGGACTCAAAGTCACCTTGTCTTCAAAGTCTGTTTTGATGGTTTTACTAGATTAGACAAATTAAGTTTTAAATACTACTTGATATGTCATAATATATTTATTTGTTTATAATTTTCTTTGTACAGATAATTTTATACAAAAAAATTAAATGTGAAAAAAATGTGTAAAAATATTGACATTGCTAGTACTGTTTTTAACTCAGTAAATAGTTTTAAAATGTTTCATTAGAAACAGGATTATTCGCAGAAAATGTTTTCATCAAGAATCAAACTATTTTATGTAATTTTTCTTCTACTTTAAAAATTCATTTCTAAGAAATTTCAAAATTCTGTTTTAAGGAGCAACAATGAAACTGATAAAAAATACCAATTACACCAGTTCTAATTTTTTTAGGTATTTAGAATCATATTAATTACAATCGTGTTTCTAATAGGGATTTATTTTTATGACAATTTGCCTCTCAGTGCTTACTTTAAAGCAGACTTAAATAATTAAAAAGGCTATCAAAGAAGCAATGTTCACCAATCAAATCATATCTCATGGTTTGTATCTAAAATATCAACAAAAATACAAAAGAACTCAAGACACTCCTATACTTGCCAAAATTTAAAAAAATTCTCAGACCTTATTTATTAAGTTCACTTGCAGAAAAAAAGAAATTAAATGATACCACCTTAGAAACTCCCAGATTCCATTTCTAAACTCTCCATCACTGCATTTCAACAAGACACATCATCTAAAGGAGATTGGAAATTAAAACTATTAGAATTCACCAATAAATACAATCAACAACTATAAAGCAGAAGGACAAACAAATAAATATTGGAACTTTCGGTACTGAAACTACTCACGAAATACAAATAAACCACCAATTAAATTAGTATATTAATACCTCCTTGGTAAAAATATGCTCCCGTCCTGCATACTTCAATCGAGTTTCATCACAGAACTCCAAAAAGTTTATTGGCTTCACCAGCTACCTTGAAGCAGTAAGTGCTTTAAATAGAAACCATTCCAGGAATGAAAGGATAATATTAATCCATGAAGTATATTATGACCAAATACAAACACAAAAAAACACCATTTTATTTTATTTTCGTTTTTTGACATTGAATAATTAAATATTCGGGATGCCAACTCTCAATTATATCATTGACTGCATACTGCCTGCTCTCGGTGAGGAAATGACTACTTCCGTAACTAGGGCAAGTACTCTTTAAATTTCCAATACATTTAAGGACAGGTGAAAACATATATTTAACCAAATTAAAAAAGGTCAGGTATTAAACATAGAAATGAATGAGGCTGGTGAAAAGCATAAAAAGCCGCAAACACTAGATGCTTAAAATAATTCAATCACTTATCATGGAAAGGTCATGAGGTCAATGCCAGTTTAAGAACAGAACACTCCAAATTAATGGATTTTATCTAATGACTGGAAAAGT
>BOPP01000092.1:2290207-2329480 GCA_017312745.1 Gryllus bimaculatus
CTGTCAATTCTCAAACGGAGCGCGCGACATGAGAACGCCATACGCAGGTTTGGCTTTTACCTCCTCGCAACTGCTGAACTCCGCGTGTCGTTTCGCGGTGTTGCGCGATCGAGCCACCGAACGGCAGGCCCCGCCCACCTAGTGCGCGGTCTGTGCAACTTGTTGTGTTCCTGGCCATATTATTTACATATTAGACGCACCGTAAATTTTCAATAAAAATCACGTTTTTGTGACGAAAAATGTATTTGTTTATTTCTAACGAAATCCATAAGTAAAAATTGAATACTTACCATTCAAACAAGATGCAAGATTATGACTGTCAGTATAATATATAAACTAATTTTCATAAAAAATCTCCATGCATATGTATATCTTTAATTCTTTCAGGCCATCTTTAGCGGCTATTAGAGCTTTAATTCTTTTTGGAATGCATGCCTGGACTGTTTCTTGCAACTTTGGATGATGGTACCAGCCTTGAATTATTTTTTCAAGGAGGCGAATTTTTGTTATTTCTTCCTTTGCGATTTCCCTCTTCATGATCTCCCAAACATTTTCTATTGGGTTCATATCTGGTGAATTTCCTGGCCATGGTAACACAGGAACATTTTTCTCCAACAAAAATGATCAAATGTTCGAACAGTATAAAATGGAGCCCCATCTTGCATAATAACAAATGATTCTTCATTTGTGAACCATTCCTGTAGTTGAGGCAGCAGTCGTTTCTCCAATATTTGCTTGTACTGGTCTTGTTTCATGATGCCCTTAACCAAGTACAGATGCCCCGTGCCTTTGCCACTGATCACTGACCAAATCATTGCCTTGACTGGATGTTTCACAGTCTGGATGACACAATATGAATGATACTTTTCACCAGGATGCCTTCTCACAAATTGATGTTTGTTTGCTAGAATTTTGAAAGTGCATTAGTCTGAATTACAATTAAATGGCATAAGAATTAATTTTGGTAGCCATTTATAATTATAAAAAAAGCACTAGACTAAATTTTTACCGATTTCCAGAAGATCCAGAGAAGCTGATTTCCTCCAAAATTGATATTCCCTCATTCGATCTGGCTGATATAAGGGCTCCTTGAATTTGAAATCGATATTTTAATTTTGGGAAGTACTTTACATAAAGCCCCTGTGACATTTTCAGAATTAAATAAATGGCGACATCGATTTTGATTAAATTTTGTGGTTGAATAGTGTGAAGTACATCATTTCAAATCGCGTTCTTTGTGTTAAATGTGAAAACGAATAGATGAGCGGTCATTGTTGGTTGTTACCCATTGTTGTAAAACCGCACAGGTGAAACGATAATGACGGCTGCTTTTAGTTGGCGGAAATAAAAACGAATATTTTTATATATTTGTAGAATATTACAATACCTTAGTGTTAAATAATTACTATTATACTTGTACATTTTTCGATCATTTTGGTTTCCAACACTATCAGTATTGTATTGTCTATTAGCTTTTAAATATTTTACTTTCATGCATTCTGCTTAATTTTTGCCACAAATGTATATTTTAAATGAGTTACAAAAAATTATACGGAGAAATTGTGGTATAAATAGTTTTTTTTACACAACCATTACTAATGGCCACAAAGAACGCCCTGTTTCAGTACTGGTTTGCCTTTTTACGTCATTTTCAATGCATTTCTCCTGATTTAATAGATTTTAATATAATTTTATTAGTACTTGCTTCAAAAAAAATTGGGAAGATGCAATAAATAAATGTTCACAACAAATCCTGAGTAGCCTATTCGATTTCTTCGCTCGTATGTCAGCCGTTGTGTAGTGACTGTAATCTCGGGTTCCCGTGAAGACATTGTCAGTTCGGGTTATTTTGCGATTAATAAAGGCAGAGGTTTTCTTGTAAAGAACAGTCCAAACCAAATGTTTGCAAGCTGAGTTCACGTGAACAAAAGGAAAAGGCCTTGATTACATCACTAGCATATCCAACAGCTTGAGATGTTCGTCTGAAGTAGTTTTAATAAATTTTTTAACGTATTTTTCTTTGTTTTTAGGGCATTTTAAAAAGATTTTAAGAGCAATATATTGATCCTTTTTAGCCATGTTACAAAGTGATGAAAACCCGCCCCTACCTATCATCTAATTTTGAATTTTTGAATTTTGTAACGTGGAACGTGAACTCTTGGCCCATCTTTTTATTCATTCAATCCGGCCCTGACAGTGAAGGAAGTTTTCGTACACACTTACTTCACCACACTTTTTTCTATTCTACATATTTTGGGAACAATAAATACGTGTGTGTATATGTACATATACATATTTTGCTTCTTTCATTGCTACTAGTTTTCATTGCTTCCTACTAGTTTGCACAGTTGAACAGTTTGTTGCGCACTAACTAGGTGCCTGCCTGCCGTTCGGTGGCTCGATCGCGCAACACCGCGAAACGGCACGCGGAGTTCAGGAGTCGCGAGGAGGTAAAAGCCAAACCTGCGTATGGCGTTCTCATGTCGCGCGCTCCGTTTGAGAATTGACAGAATCTTTGGCATTAATCGGCAAGCATTCAATGCGATGTGTACGGAAGATGTTTCAATGAATTTATGTGTTTATGTTTTTATTGTATTTATGTTTAATGATTAGATGGTGTGGAGAAGAGGTATGGCCCAGCAATAAACGAAATAAACACAATTTATGGAAATATTGACCCCATATTCGGGCGGCAAGTGAATTGCGTCTTGCACAAATGGACCAATAAAATAAAAATTTGAAAGGGGGGAATCAATGTTATCAATAATAATTCTTGCAAAATTAGAATGTAGGAAGGACGAACAGTTTTGACGCGTCTCATGCGCAAGCCGTATCCAGTCTCAAACACACCTAGCAGTTTGGTTGTTTTTTCTTGGTTATATACATTCTTCCCTTGGGCTACTGTGACATTGACGATTAAACTGTAATTAATGTGGATTGCTGTGGGTAGACTGTGGAGAGCTTATTCAAGAGTTAATTCAATCACAAAAGTGTATGAAACGAAACTCGAATGTAAAAGAGAATATTTTATTATATACTACGAGGACGTATTTATCTTGGTCTCACTAAATAAAACTTACAATTATAATTTAAAATAATGAGATAAAAGTATATTTTATTTACTACAAATTCATTTTATGAAACATGTCTGGTCGCCAACGTCCATACCACGTTGAAAGCACCGGTTTCTCGTCCGATCACCGAAGTTAAGCAGCGTCGGGCGCGGTTAGTACTTGGATGGGTGACGCTGGGAACCCGCGTGACGTTGGATTCAATATTTTTAAAAATTTGATTTACATTATGTCAAACATTTAAATTTGTGTTTTGCTCCTGGGGCGAGGAGAAGTGCACTTTTCCTTAAATTCTGGGATTCCTGCCTAACCCTTATAGGCTAACAAGATTATGGATACAGAGGTGGAAGAGGAAATTCGTTTCTTCGTTCCAAATCGGTCTTCTCTCTCTCTAAATCTCAAAATCCAAATCCTAAGTCTCAAACGTCGAGAAAAAGTGAATATTAAGAATGTGAATGAAACAGAATTGATTGGATTTTCTATAACCTTAAAATCATAATAGTCACATGACATCAAGGTGATTAACGACTAAAGAAATTGATACATTTAACAATGGCAATTCAATAATAAGACTCTTAATCAAATACATTGTAAAACGCAACCAATAACATGATAATTAGTTTCTCCAAATGGGTGTTTTGTTTATTTATTTAGCAAAATCTATAATTTTCTTTTGAAAATGATTAAGAGTTAAGAATATTATCAGGCTAACTTCTACTTGGTGAGATGGAAGGTAGTAATTAATTTGTACGGTATATTTAAAGAAACTTTACAGGAGTCACATTTAGGAGGGACTTTTCCAGTCATAGATAAAAATCCATTAATTTGGAGTGTTCTGTTCTAAATTGGCATTGACCTCCTGATCTTTGCATGGTAAGTTCTCGAATCATTTTAAGAATTTATTCTCAATATCAAGTTGTTCAAAGTGTTTCAACATTGAACATTACTGTTGCATTCGGTTTTCACGTGAACTTTGAAGATTGTGATGTTGTCTTTTTCAAATCTTAATTTTGGTACAATTATTCCTTCAGTGATCCCCTTAATTTCTTCCATGTAGGGCTTGATTTGCCTGTTGATACAAAAACCCACATCTGTATGTCATTTTGTTTCTCCAACATAACTGAGAATTCCTCACAAAGAGGTTTACATATTGTCAGACTTATGAATTATGACCTGAGAATTCACATCATGCCTGAAAGGCAGTACTTTATTGTAGTAAATCACAATGTTTTACCACAGAAGGGGTCTAGAAATAGTACCATCAACATAGGTTTTTTTTTTAGAATGTACAATAAGGATCTACCTAAAAACAATGCCAATCCACTTGCCCCATTGAGAGTAATGAACTATTGAACTATGAAATGAGCTATTGAACCTTTGTATATGCCATAAGTTGCTCAAAGCAATTTAGTTGCCTAAAAACACATACACAAGTTTTGGCAGAAATTTTTAAATTCATTTGAATCTGCAAACATATCAACTGTTCCCCTCCAAGAGACCAAGATGCTTCAAATGATACCTCACCTGTCTTGAATGCTGGATAGGAAGTGGTCCAATGGTGTGTGAAGGGAGTGGTTGGATGAACAAACGCATGAACGGACAGTTGCAGGTTACTCGAATACTATGCAAGGATTAACTTACTATCAAACCACAATGCTTTCCATCTTCTTACTTCCAATTTTCACAAAAAATCACAATATTATTGATGATTAACAAAATAACCTTTGTCAGGTGATCACTTGAATGGGTAATGCTTTAAACTGGAGAAGTTTTACAAAGAGTATTAAGTCAGATGTACCAGCCCAGAACAGTTGGACCTTTTATCCAAATTTTTCCCTAATTAATATTATTAAGATCTACTTCTCATTTGTTTAAAGCAAATATAACTTACCTAATTTTTTTTTCAGCCCAATTGTTTTGTCCTTAGGTCCATCTTGATCCTCAACACTACATGGCAGCTAGTAGCCCTCTACCAGTGCACATACCTTTTCTGGGTTTTCAGATTCAAATCTTCAATTACACACATAGGCAGATGGCATAGAAATCGCACAGTTACCAATCAGGCCAAGAGAAGCAAGGACCAACCTATCGATACATATATCTAACTACATATGTTTATCAATCATTATCTATCAATATGAAATAAAGTACTTATGCATTATTGAAATTACAGACGAACACTTCTATTAGAGTGAATGTGCAATCACACTGCACAAGGCACTCAAGAAAGGTGATTAATCTAGAAAGTGACAAGGCTGTTACGTTCTAAATAGCACTTGCTCAGAACCTATCATTTTCAAATGACACGACATTCAAGATTACAAACGAAAGGTTATAGTGGGATGGGTGAGATCATGGAACTAGGAATTCAGGAAGAAGGCATGACATCACAAACTTGGTGAGATTGGAAGATAGTAAATTAATTTGTACTGTATATTTAAGAAACTTTACAGGAGTCACATTTAGGAGAGACTTTTCCAGTCATTAGATAAAATCCATTAATTTGGAGTGTTCTGTTCTTAAACTGGCATTGACCTCCTGATCTTTGCATGGTAAGTTCTCGAATAATTTTAAGAATTTATTCTCAATATCAAGTTGTTCACAAGTGTTTCAACTTGAACATTACTGTTGCATTCGGTTTTCACGTGAACTTTGAAGATTGTGATGTTGTCTTTTTCAAATCTTAATTTTGGCACAATTAAGGGCCACCTGAAGCAATGATCTGCCATTTTGCTGTGCCCAAAACACTAGTAGGCATCCTTGTGTTGAGGTGTATTATTTGTTATAGTTTCAAGTATTAAAGAGCCTTGATCAGATTTACAAGCTTTCGTAAATGTTTATCATGGTTACTTATGTAGCTTACTGCAGTACAAATTGTTTGCAAAAGGCACGAATTATTTTTCACAAGTAAGTTTGGAAAAATCATATGGTTCATATGGTTTGGAAAACATAGTAAAGTTAGATGATACTGGTTAATTTTGTGATTTTTCCCTTCATATCCAATGAGGAGAGCACTGTGGATTAGAGCTGTGTGAAAAAATAACTGTCAGCCTAATTCTTACACCAAGTTATGCTCAGTTAATTTTCAAAACGAGGAGTTTGATAGAATTTCTTTGTGATACATATTTTGGATGTGATACATATTTCGAACCTCACAGTCTCAACAATTTTAACAGCTTTTCTATCACACATAAGAGAAGTAAATTGTGCAGGAATAATTATTCACTGAAGATGTCTTTAAATGGATAACTAACATGATTACTTTTGACATCATCTACAAAGAAACCCGAATAATTTGCACCATGTTATCGTTAATAGTACAACTGATCATCTACAAATTCCTAACACCTGCTCTTTTGACTTCAAACGAGAGTACGTTAATTGTACGAAAGGAAATGGTGAAATAAAATAGTAACAGTATAATAAGACAACCTGCTGTTTTCTTTGGATCATGTAGTTAATGTGGTAGCCAGACTTCAAATATTTTAACAACACTAATTCTAAGAATATTTTGTAATAGTTTGTGCATCTGATGCTCCTTCAAAATATTTTTATATATTTGTATACTTTTTGTGAGAGATCATGAGAGAAATCTCAAAGGCAGAAGAAGCACATTTAAGTATTCTCGATGATTTATGTTATTTTGGTTTTCACACACTAGAAATACTTTACAGTGACTCCATAATTTGTAATGAAGCATCTTAGTTTTAGTTATTATACTCATCAATATTCCTAAGATTATTAAATTCCACTGAAAATGGGTATTACCCATTTATTAATGTGCTTGACAGCTCTGTTTTTGGGCACATCAATATGGCAGTCTGCTCTGACCTCTGGTTTTATTTGCGGAATATGCATAATGCCACCTTAATGAGTTCATAGCTCCATAGGTGAGACAAGATGAAACATTCCATAACCAAATACAATCAAGTTTATTATTAACAATAAAATCAAATTTATTTACATTAAAGAGTATAAATCATTTACTTTCTACAATAAAATCTTGATTTCCATCCCTGCATTTGGAAGCAAAAATGGAGCATATTTTCTCACCAAATAATGAATTACAACACAATTTTCTGAGCAGTCCTCTCTCTTTTTCTCCTTTTCCGATTCCGGTTTCTTCTGTCTAACAAGGCCTCTCTGAATAACATTCCTCCTTCCTTCTCTTCATACTGCCTTTGCAAGAATTGAAAACCATACAAGTTCACTCCAACTGTATCCTGCACAAAAAGCACATGTAACTTCATTGACATTCTATAATCATAATAGCATAGATGTGTGAGAAGTGGGAGGGAGGAGGAGAAAAGACATCCGGTAACATTTTGAAAGCCAGCATCACTAAGACCAGCATCAGGGACCACTTAATTTACATTCCCATTGCCAACATTGTCTTTAGAGTGTCTTAACCTTAAATTGCAGTATGGAGCTATATGGATCTCTCTCTCTCTCCCTCCTTTTCTCTCATGTTGTTTGTCCATATGACCCTTCATGTCTAACAGTGAAATGAACAGAAAAATGTTGACATTGCAGTAAAGAAATTTTTTAAATTGTAATTTTCAAAAGTCAATTAATTATATTACTAAGTGGTATTACAACACAACATACTTTGTTATGATAAACAAACAATAAATATTTGATATATACACATTGTAACAATTCTGCTTTTTACTATAGATAATGCCTTACATCTTATCTTCTGAACAACATACTCTATGGTAATTCAATTTTATTATTTGCTTGATATCATAGAAACAATACAAGCAAAATTTTTAGTGTTTAGGATAAATTAATTTGAAAGTAATTATTTAAAAGATAACAACAAATAATAAAATATGTCCATATATTAAATTCAATTAACTATAACTATTTACAGTGTGCCAGGAAAACTTCTCTGCAGTAGCACCATGCTGATTAGTGTGTTAACAACACACATTATGTTCGTATTACGAGCACCAGGCAGAGCCAGGATCATCCTAGACGGGGTGAAGCAGCAATTGGGAAGAAGGAAGGGTGGGATGGCGAAATGAATGCTCACATGCAACCAGTAGCACTCCGCATGGCAGTGAAGCTGAGGACAGAAGTGGCAACAGTGGCAGTCCACCTCAGTTCTGTGTGAAGGGCCTTTCTGGCGCACTGTTTTACCTTCCTACAATGTTACTGATGAACTATGAAAAAATTAGTAAAAGTGATTAACTTTTTGCTTTAATCCATGAAGTGAAAGCAAGAAAAAGTTGGAAGAAAGTTCAAAATTATTTTTGAAGTTTGATAGTAGCCAAAATACATTCATTTTCTTGGTAATACAGCTTATGAACTCCCAATGTTCTTGGATTTCATGAATGTGCAACAAGATTTACGAGCAAGAATTTACGTTCTGGGCAGACTGAACCCCCTTGCTCAGATATCTGCAGAAAAGGGTTGAAAGGTATTTTTGTGTGGGAGGGGTGAGGTGTAATTTTTGCTTTAGAAAGGAATTTGTGATATTCAACGAGGTTCACAAGGTTGCATGTTGTTGCAACTATGTATTCCATCATAGATGAAATTTGCATCAAAAATATTGATTTTTGAGTTAGATTTTTCTAGCATTTTCTCCATCAATTCGGCCTTGAGTATTTCAGAAGAAGATTATATATTTCACTAGGATTCCATGTGTATTTAAGGAACGTAAAACATCATCTAATTTTAGATCTCCCATAAACCAATGTTTTACACAGGCGAGATGTGGGAAAACATCATGCTTCAAGCATATGTTAATAAAGAATGGAAAGAAAAGAGATAAACTGAAAGTTTAAGCTCAGAATCATTCAGGAAAGAGGCACGTTTCATTTTAGTTTATCCTGGTAATAAAGGTGGATTTGTTCACAATGCCCCCTAGACATTTTAATTACAATAAGTAATTGGATTTAACAAGTAAAAGGTTTTCAAAACGGTTTTAAAAGAATTTAATTCATTTGATCATTTTATCATGAAACAGACCATGAATAATTGGATTCACAAATATATAATGGAGGGATAGGGGAGAGATAAAGGAGGAGTGTAATTTTTTTCTTTTTCTTGTCACTAAATGTATTCAATGCATTGGAACATTAAAGCCATATCTGCCTTGTCCCAGTAGAAACCTGGCAACAAAGTTGCCTACTTATGCTATACTGCAATTTAAAGTTAAGATGCTCAGAGTACTATAACCTCAACTGTAACCTGAACCTTGCATTTCATTTCTTTTTTGCCAAGAGTGAAAGATTTTGGTTAAGTACTATGCAAAACAAGCTCTTCAAACTTACCCTTAATTCATTCACTTTGTCAAAACACAACTTCTGAAGTTCCAATAGGACAGGAACTAATGTGGGACTGCTGACTATTGGTCGATGGTGAATTTTCAGAAGGAAGATCATAACTCTATGAATTAACTCTGTGTGGCTTCCAATTGCCACTAACGCAGGCAAGCGAGCCAACAGCTCACATACAGCAGAAAATGGCAAAATTAAAAGAGATTCTTCCAAATCACTGCATGAAAAATGGATCCATGAAATAAAACAATAAACCAAATTCTCAGGATCAACATAGAAGAACATTGATTCCACATTGTCGATCTTTAATACAAACAGTTTCATAACTTACAAGTTGAACCATTCTTCTTTGTGCTCATCAGTTGGACGCTTTAGTGCCCTTGCAACATGCTTGTTTTTTGTGTAAATCAAATACCAGATTCCAACCCTATACTTTTGATATTTTCAGTCAATACCTAAACTGTCTGGATATTTTAAATGATGTGATATTATATTAGGAATCAACGCATGGCATAACTGTATTGTTTGATACACTAATACCATAATTTATTTATGCCAAATTGGTGGCAAATAGGAAAGCTTACGTCACTATAAAAGCTGCTACTATTCTGTGTCACAAGTGACACTGCTGGTATCAACAAGCAACTCCCAAATGACAAGCACAAAAAAATTTGGTACAATGTATATAAACTCTACACACAAGCTAAACATTAAATGGCAATTTAATTTGCATAAATAAAATGTATAATATTTTCCATTCCCTTCATATTATATTTTTCAATATTAGAACCAATCCACTAACACTACAAATTAAAATTCAAAACTTACCTCGAACGAACTCTCTTTAACACTTCCAGCAAATATTCTTCGGCATTTTTAGCCTGATAAGCTTGCATTAAGGCAGGAGGAGGAGGGACTGGATGCGACTTTCCAGATGCTTTACTAAATTCAGCATGTTCTTTCAATTTCTCACTGTATTCTTTACCTATCTCCAAGCATTCCAATAACTGCTCTGCCTGAAATTCAAAAACAGTATTTCAAATTTAGAATTCACAGCATATTACTTTTAAACATACTTTTCTTCCCAGGAACAGTAATTTGATTCTTCTTCTACACATATACTATTTGAGCACAATGGATATTTTATACACTTCAGCAATGTCAAGAGAATTGGGTCTATTTTAATAGAACAACTTACTTTCCAATTTATTAATCTATTGTAGAATTTAAAGACAAAGGCTTGATTGAGGAATAAAATAACAATTTTCATTGGATTTTTCATCAAAAAGTACATAAAGAAATCAGTCTTTTGATCTTATTTCACTATGTGCTTCATCCCAAACTTCATGACATTGCTAATGACAAGAAACTCTCCAAAAAGATAGGTATATACATATATTAATTACAAAAATAAATTTATTGTTCAGAAAGAAAAAATTAACACAGAATAAAAAAGCAGTTGTATTATGTAAATTGGGTGCTTTTTAATTTCTGTGTTAAATTTTTCTTTCTGAACAAATATAGATATTTCTTTTGTAAATAATAAACAATTTACACATTTCTAGTTGGTTTATAAGTATCTGAATTGCAAATTTTTGGGTAGAAAGTATTTTTTCAAACTAACTTTTACGAGCTTAAAGTGAAATATCCAGGGAGACAAATTATTAGACAAAATATGCCTCCCTGAACATTATATAAAACAAAACAAAGTTAAAACCTGGAGGAAGCCAAAATGTCAAAAATATAATTAAAGCTCGTATGATTTAAATCATTGATTTAAAGAAATATATTATATTTCTTATAATGATTTTCACGTAATTGAATAATTTTGAGAAAATAAAGTACAATATAATATACCATAAAATGAACACACATATGAAACAAAGAACATTAAACAATTCGTAATAGAGGTGTATACTAAGATTTTGAGGGTAAGGGTGGTATTGCACCAGACCCCTAGAATATAGTATTTTTATTTGTTAAAAATAAAATTACAATAATTGAATGATAATTATAAAAACTTAAGTATTAATAAACTTTTTTCTGCTTTTAAAGTAATTAAGGATAAATAAAATCACTTAACAATTTTGGTTTAAAGTAAAAACATTGAATACATTATTTTAAATCTTCTATAAATCAAATAAATTGATTTTTAAACAAATATTATTTTATTTTTTCCAGCCCTAAATAGAACTCTAGTGCTCAAAATTGGTGTATGCACGAAATGCTTCTGCAATACATGTTTACCAAGTCCTGCCCGATTCATTCAGATAATCGATATACAATATGTATATTTCTTTTTTCTCTAAGTGGTCTTAAATAATTTAATTCAATTTGTAACGCTTCTCCTTTAAAACAACTTTTTTTATTATAGAAGTTTTCAAACACTGATGCAGTATGAATTCTGGATTTATTTTATTTTCACTATTCGACTCACCTCTTTCAATGCCCAAAAAAGGTGGTTCTAATTCCATAAATTTTGTAACCTTTAATGCTTAAAAAAAATTATCTCTCCAAACCCAACAAGGGTTTAACCAAAATTAATCTGTTTAATTTTGCATTTATTTAACAAATTTGTCTTCCTTTTAAAAATTACACAAGAAAAGTTTGGTTATTAGGAAATCCTCACTTCAAAATGCAGCTTTGATTATGTAGCACACTTACAATATTCTCACTTCCTACAGTTTTCCTGGAAGGAAGATTTGGTGCACCAAGTCCAGGAACAACAGTGACGTCTCCCGTTGCCAAAGCTGCTTTTTCTTCTTCTTCCCGCTCCTGTTCTTGCTCGTCTTCCAACACCAACGGCTCCAATGTTCGCTCAAACAATCGCAGCACTCTATCACTGCCACTGCTGACAACATATTGGCCATTGGGACTCACCGCTAGCGTATTCGCCTCTCCTTGATGTCCCTAGTTAAAATGTAAGTTCACATGTAATGGGAATGTTTCAACACATTTTCTTCCTTGTTAACATTCTACTAGTTTATTTTTATCAATTAAGTAACAGTCTTGGTATATTTCTGTATCAATGAGATTGGTATAGTCTGCAGACTACTTCAGATCTGTTCCTTGCAATGTTTTATGTTTTTGGAATAAAGTGTAACTAGTTTAGGATTAATGAACAAAACAAACTCAGAAACTTGAAGACAGTATATTTATAATTTTTATGTTTAAGAAGACTTATTTTATTTATTTAAATTACAATTTAAGTAATTAAATATTGGCACGCAATTAAACGAGATGTTGTGAAGGGTGCCACAAGTGTGGAGCAGCTTGGTCATGAGGTGCAGTGCTATCTCAATTATAAATAAATTATTGTCATTATTATTCCTCAACTTTTCCTCAATTTCCATTATTATTTCACAATCACCTCACCATGAAATTCTCTTTCAACACCTAATTTGTTAGGTATAGCAGGGTGCAATAGCCAGATATGAACTTCACATAAAAGTATTAGACACATCTTCATACCTGCAGAGTGAGTATTTTATTGTAACTATCAGCATCCCATTGCTTTACTTTCCCTTCTTTGCCACATGTAAATATGTAATGCGTTTTGGGCACAAATTGCAGTCCCATTATTGAATCATCATGAGCAAAAATCGAGCGGTGGCAATCTCCAAAGTCCAAGCCCCATATTTTCATATTTCTGTCTGCACTGCCAGTGGCTATTATTGTAGAATCATAGGAAATATCCATACATATTACAGGCAGTTTATGCCCATACAGTGAAAGGAAGAACTGTAAAACAGAAAAATAAAAATTGTGAAACCAAATATAAAATATTTTTGGATTATTGACAAACTAATACTTCCAACTACCTTCAGAGTATCCATAAAAAATATTTTTATTGTGCAATCCAAAAGTGAAACAGCTATAAAATTGCCATTTGGAGATATTTTGACAGCCAGTACACTCTCTTCTAATTTTAATGTCCTTTTGTGAAGCACTGAAAGAACTTTTGCTTTGCTTTCACTGTTGGGATCAGGAATCAACTCAAAATTCCAAAATTTCACAGATTGATCTCCACCACCAGTAACACATCCATGCTGCAACAACAAACAATAAGTGACATCTGCATAACAATGCTTGCCCACACAGTTAATCCTCCAGTACGGAAATTCGAAAGCTGAAATCTGTGGCGGAAGAAATTACTGAATTTATCTTGAGTTATGTGAATATTTGAAAGTATCTTAGAATCTAGCATTTTATCATAAAAAAGTATTGTCAGCATTTTAATTTTATTGCCAAGATTTGTTGTCAGTTACTTCACAGTAAGCAATTTACAAGCAGAACCAAGTAATGGAATATAGTTCAATAGCTTTGGCTAGATAGTACTTCTGTAATTTGGTTTATCAATTCTTTCAATTACATTACTTATTGCAGTGTTTACATTACTCATTGCACCCTAAACGATGTTCAAATAGGGAGACCAGCTCTGCCAAGAACCTGCAGACTTCAACAGTGGTGATTTTAGTAGAATAAGTTTGTACCTTCTGTAATGGATCATAAAACTGAGAATTAAAATTAATTAATATTTGTAACTTATAATCTCACCCCACACTTGGGCGAGTCAGGTCCACTCGTGTCTGTCAAATCGATGTGAAATAAACAAATAACAATTTGGTATACCGTCCACCAAGTTTACAATGGCTAATTTACTTCGATGAAACCACCAAAAAAATGGAGTGAATTTTCCTCAACAGTACAAATTGATAATTTTAGTGTGGACCCATGAAATCATCCCTATACTGGAAACTGAATAATATATTTATTTAGGAAATTGGCTCCCTTTTATTCTTTCTCCTACCATTGGGTTTCTATTACGTACTGTAAATATACACACATTTTCAACAATGTTGCCAATGTAATATTAGCAATTGTTTATTCATAAACATTTTTCCGAAATCATATTCGGCAAATTGTGTTCTCCACCATACAAAACTTCAGCTTTCTAGTACACAAAACATAACATCAAAAAATATAGATACCCTTTTAAAATACAAAACTCAAACCATGTTCACAAAACAAATCCAAATATAATTCACATACTCGTACATATTTAATTTATGTTCCATTCACACAAGTGCACTCCTTTTGAGAATTGAATTTATTCTAATTGCCATTTTAATAAAATGATATTTAAACTAGTCACAAGTCTTCGCCTTGCTACAAATTAGTTTTGGTAAAAATGCATCACCTCCCCAGATGTTGGTTTGCCAGACCACATAATGGCACCGTCCCCAACCGCTGCAAATGCCTGCGACCACTCGTTCCAGTTATATTCTCAATTTTTCCAAATTTTCAATTAAAACACTCTCGAATTTAAAATACACAAACTAGAAGGGTCGCCTTTACGAAATTAATAAATTTCTATACAATTCTACATGAAACTAAAATTCTATCTCCGCCACAATGTAGCCAGTCCAAGATCACAAATTCGTCTGTCTATATGCATTGTTGCCTTGTTCTTTCTACACTGCGCAGTTTGAAACAAATGACAGCTATTCTCTTTGTCAAACTAGCTGTACATTCCAATTTACAAATGTCATTAGATTTCTGTATTTTCTTCATTGCAATAACTTTCTAATTAAAATCCAAATAATAAATTTAATTACGTTCCCTTTTCCAAATTATGTTATATCTAAACATTTGTCATAGCTTTTCAGTTGTAAAAACATTCAATTGTCTTTGTCTAATCTATGAACATTTATTTAATTGAAGTTTTTTATTATACTAAATATAACCTTAAGTTCAAACAACTGTTTAATTATTTCCTACACGTTCTTTGCTTCTTTATTCACTGGTCTGCTAACAGCACAGTTCCTTGGATTTTTAGAAATAATTAACACTTTACACTTCCACCATTGCACCTTTGACTGTGTCTCTTTATTAAAATATGTCAATTTTGGTTATTTTGTGCACTATTAATATTCATTGGGATGCATCCAAATGCACCATCACACTTTTCATCTGTTTTTTTACTAATTACTTTTATCCTCTTCCGTAAATAAAATGTCTGCTGGTATTTGCAAAATGTGTAAAGTGAAAATGGAAGATGTTTACAACCACCTTAACAACTAAGACAATACCTGTTCAGGTGTAATACAGATTGACCAGAGTTCCTTTGTATGAGCGGGGACAGTTTCAAGAATGTCTCCTGCTGCAATATCAACTATGATTAACTGTCCCTCTTTCAAGCCTACCAGAACATGCCTATCACCAGGAATAAAGCACACTGACACAGCATATCCTACTTTCACTGTCCGGAGACACTTCTGAGATGCCCTGTAACCCAAAAACAAAAACAAAAATTCAAAACATTTACATCCAAAGATAATATTTTTATCCAAATAAAAGTAGTTTTTCTATCTTAGTGAAAAGTTGTAATTGAAGCATGCAACAAGTGTAATTAAGCAATTTGTACGAGAGAGGCTATGAAAATAAAAAGAATTTGATCATTACTTTCTTTTACGAAACGAACTGAATGCTGCTGAAAACTAAGTTTTGCTCATCAGTGTTAGTTTGAATGTTTGACCACACACTTGAATTGCAAATCAGAATGTTTCCAGCACATTTTCATCTTTCTTTGTAACCCTAAAGTGCTTAATAATTCAGCTACATGTCAAAGGCTGCTTCACACATTCAGCATTCACTGGCATGCCGTTTAATGAACAACTGCTCCCCAATCCCAAGCAGCTGATGTACTTGGCAATTGTTCACTTCCTTTGACTAGTGCAAAAGACTAACACACGCTCGGAAGAGCAAACACTGAATGTTTGTCACTTGGCGAATAGTGACTAACTCAACCCAACTACTCAGGATTCGGCAAGAAGTTGCTCACTACTAGCTGAAAACTGAGTGTGGAGCTGCCTTTACACCGACATAAATTGACATTATTTGCAATTTTCTGAGTAAGAAAGTTCTGTACTTTAATTTAGTAATTTAAACAAAAAGGACCGCAATTATACCAGGTAATCAAAACTCAAATACACTAACCTGTTCCACATTTTTATTGACTCTCCACTTGCTGAAATAATAGCTAAATTGTCAGAACTAAAAGCTACAGCTCGCACTATGGATCGATGTCCTTGAGAACTTATTGTGCGAAGAATAGAACATTCTGTGTCTTTAACAGCCTCTTTCAAACTGTACATTTCTATGGAATTGTCTTGCAAGGCTGCCACAATCTAGATGAACACAAATTAACGTTAATTTACACAAAGTAAGTTTAATCAAAACCACTAGAATTTCCAAGTTATCTGTAAGCTAAGAATTTAAAGTAAATTTATCATAACCAAGATTTTGTCAATACCCTCTTCATCTTCACATCAATGTTTTTTCTTTTTTTGTTAGTCCTCCCATATTGCATCATCTTTACTTATTAGGCACTCAAAAGTTTTTGCACATTGAATTTGATGACTTTACAAACAATATAACCCTATATTTTTTGAGTGAGTTATAAAGAACAAACCTAGTCTTACATTAGAATTAATACAATATTTCATTGAAACTCATTCAGTAATCTTACTGGGTTTTCCTTTTAGAATCATATATTGGGAATGAAGTTCTCACACACTTATGTTTTTATGAACAGATTGGTTATGAAAGCATGGAATGTTATGAAACTTACTCGAATTTCTCCTCCTCTTCCTGTAACAACACTGACTGACTTCATTTTTGAAGTAACTTTAACTGAAGTTAGTCGGGTTACTTGGTCCCGAAGAGAAGGTTGAGTTTCTTCATCTGCAGGTATTTCACTACTTTCACCACTGCAACAACATCCAATGAGCTTTGCATAAATTTCATAATGTAATTAAAAATGATTTTTCAAAACTTAAATGGCTTATCAATGTTCACACACACACCATAAATTAGCAAAAATAAAAAATTCAGTTACTTACTTCAGTGCTTTTTTCTTCAACTTCTTAATCCGTTTTTTCCATTTTTCCTTCGCTACTGCTTCAGGATGAACAACAAATAATTCAACATTCCAATCTGAACCATGGCAAGCAAGAATGTGACCAGACTCATCAGAGACCAGACCAAGAACTCTCCCCCGACCATTACGAAGCATTGATCCAACTTTCTTACAGGTGATTGGACTCTGAAATTTATTTTGTGTTGGAAATTAAACAATTGTGAGAGGGTAAGAAATTCACAAAGCACTACTCAGTTTGCCATAAACAGATTTGATTAATGTTCTCAATATTTAATTAAAAAGATGATTTCAAACAGAAAAAAAATCTTAAAATATAGAGATGCAAGAATAAAAATGACCATGACGAAGAATGACCACGGGAAAGCCAGCGTTTCTTCCCCTCTGAAGGAAGACATAGAAAGGATTTTTTCACCCTTACAAATCCACAAATTTGATCAGGTTTTAGCTCAGGAACTTGAATGTAAGTGTCATGCTAACCAATTCACCACCAAAGCTGAAAGTAGGGGGTACATGAGATATTGAAAATGTATTCCATGCCATGAAAAATACTGACGGATCGAGGATGCTGGCTGACCTTAATGAAACAGGTTCTTGCCTCAATGCGATCTCTTTCATTACCCAGGTTTATCGAAAACTGTGAGAGTAGGCAAGCACAAGCATGTGGGGGACATAGTGCCAATTGTGCCACAATTCAATGGTGAATAAAGGTCTTGAATCTACGACCCCACACAACACACTCACTGCAACACTACTGCCTTCGTGACTGTAGCCATCGGATTTGTAGGTTATTGTACGTTATATACAAGGGTCTTACTTTAATTCCGTCATAATCTTCTTCAGTGAAATTCTCTCCCAACTGGGATTCACCTTCATTTTCTTCTTTTCTTTTTATTTCCCACACTCTAAGTTCATTGTCCCTACAGCCAGTAACTAAGTAAGTTTCATCCTTCAACAAACAAAATGCCCAAACCTGGAAATAATGGCATTAATTAGAGTATGATTATATTAATACATACAATAAAAGGCAACTCTGATACATTGTGAATTACTTTCATGAATATATTTACAATGAAAGGTTATTTACATACAATCACAGAAGAACAATCAGTAATGTTCACAACACTTCAACAAATCTCTTTCATCTAATATTTTCTCTGACTCATATTCACTTTTTCTAATTTTTGATGTGGATCAACAATTGTAATTTCATCCTTGGAAATATTAAACTTCACTTCAGTGATATTAACACCACCACCAACAACAAAGCTTACTTTAGTTGAAACAAGAGGAAAGAGTTCTCACCGTCTTCTAATTTTGAATATCAGAAAACAATTTGGGGACCAAAAAAAACAGTTTACCTGAATAATAAATGTATTGAAAATTTCTTTATTTGGTTAAAATTTAGTATATGGTACACCCTTAGAGAAGCATGGCAGTGGGGCTTAAGCCCCAATTACTGTACGTGTTCTAATAGAAATGAATAAAATTTACAGATAGGCGATTTTCATGGTTTGCCCTCCATATGCTTTGTCCCCACTAACGCCAATTTATTTTCAAAGGCAAGTTTTCTCACTTTGCTCGCCTGGATCCAAGTCACGGTGAGGCTTGGGCCTTCGACTCTCGCGTTCAGTATAAACATCCTTGAGTCTATCCAACGCATAATAACCAATTTACTTTTATAAGACATCACTTATCAAGAAAGCCTCCAGAATTCTAACTGCCTAGTTAACGCCAGAATGGCACGAAGTGCTGGTTTAAACAACTTCCTTAGGTTGTACCTATACAACATTTCAGCCCTGTATTTTACTTTTTCACAAATGAATCAAATTTGTTTCAAAAATTTACATTTGAACCAAAATGTGGTTTAATGAATAGAACATCTAATGTTACTAACCAGTAGGTTCATCAGTAAACAGCTTTATTTTTAATATTTAAAATACAAATTGTGATTTACAAACCTCTGTTCTGTGTCCAACAAGTGTTTTGAAACAGTGAGCTGTATCCAAGTCCCAAAATTTGATTAAGGAATCTTTTGAACTTGAAAGTAGAACATTGTGTTCATTCAGAAATCCCACTTCGGTGACAACACCTTTGTGACCACACAATCTATGAATACCATTTTCTGCCACAGTATCCCATAATATGACATCAGTGTCCTGTAAAAATTGACATAAATTCATTTTATAATCCTGTAATGCAGTGTAACAATACGATCATATCTTTTTATCTCCTTAGAATATACATACTTTGGCTCCTGATGCCAAACGATGACCTTCTGAATCAAAAGTCAAGCATGTTATAGCTGATCTATGGCCAGAGAATGTTGTTAAATGTTCTCCTGTTTTAAGATCAAATATTTTAATGGTTCCATCTTCATATCCAGCAGCAAGGGTAGTTTTGTTTGGATTGGGAGCCAAACAAGTTACTTGTACTTTTTCTCCCGGAAATACAGCAGACTATAATTGAATACAAACATTCATGTAAGAACAAAACAAACAGTAATAATTTAACCTATTTTTATTAAGAGATGCTCACTTTTTCTCCTAAACGAAGATCCCAAATAACAACGTCTTCGCAGGCACCAACAGCAACATATCGGCCCTCTTGTCCTTCATACGTAATAAATTTTATATTGCAAAGTGGACTACAAATAATATTGAATTTTGAAGAAGGGTTGTACCTCAAATACTGTTTGGTCACTCCCATTTTGAACTTCAATCAATCTGAAACGCAAGCGTGGACTTCAGCATTAAACAATACTCTTAATTAGATGCACACATACATTAAATTCAAATAACACGTTAAAATTCCAAATGGAAAGAAAGCAGTCAATTTGAAGTGAAATACCAACACGAGGATGGGGTACATGTCAACTGGAACCATCAAGTGATTTTTGATGTGTACAAACTACGCTGAGTCGAAAATGCTAACCCAAATTTTTATCACTTGAAAAATAATTTACCTACTTTCAAGGAACTATTTTCTCGTATCTTCCAGCATAATCAAATTATTTTACAACTTTCTGCATTTCTCAACACATATCACAAACACGCAGTTTACGATGTACATTTACTGATCCACGTGCTAGGCATGCTCGAGTTGTTTCAGTCAAGAACAGATTATACTTCGATTTCAACGTAGTGGCACTTCAAAGTCACAAGCTGGAAGAAGACGGCAACACTAATCAGAATATTTATGACCTGAAATCGAATTCAATACGATTGGATGACAATGCCCCCTCTCCTTCCAGCTGGTGACCTCGTAGTGCCACTAAGTTTAAATTAGAGTCTATTGTCAGAGGTGGTCAGAGCCAGAAGTCAGAGGATGGACACAGTCTAAGTCATTATGGATCTAAGACATTAATATTGTTGTGTCACAAATTAACACATTCATCCATGGTTCTATGACCAGAAGTTTCAGTTTCGCCAACGAGCTAGAATATACTACATAATATACATGTAGTATATTCTAGCTCGTTGGTTTCGCCACAGTCTAACTACTTTTAGAATGTGATTCGTCAAGAGTTATATCATAGATTAACACTTTATTCAATATTCATGCATGGATGTATTCACTTTTGTTTCGCCCAGAATAAAGATTACCTTTACTCCGTAAAGAACTTTGCGGGCTCTCAGAAGTTATCACACAATATTTGAGAATGCAACTAACAGCGCTTATTTTAAAATTTCGCACTTTGTCATGCAAAATTAACTTTTTTCTCGACTCGTAGAAGTGAGAAAGAGTAAAAACAAAGAATTGAAATCATAGTATTAACTTCATGGTAAAGTAAAAACAATATGTGCAAAAGATGTATCTCATTATTTTGACCAATACTTTGACCGTTCTTCCAAAGGTCCCTAACAACGAAACTATTACGTTTTTAAAAGCCGGAATATATCCTAAACTTTCTCGGAACCAATTCTGAATCATTTTATCTATCATCTAGGTAACCGAATGCGAGGTATCGCATCTCCAGATACTTAAATAATCCGAAAAGATAATAAAAACGAAAAATTGAAGCACCAAATTTAAATATCATCTCTTTCCATCATGTCAGCAATTTTAATATATTTGGACATAACTATGAACACTTTAGAACTTCTGTGTCGGTACAAAATGTTTAGTTCTGTTCTAGGTATTTCTAAAATTATTCACACGTTTCAGTGTATGATGGCATCAAACATGTCTCACAAATATTAGAATAATTCATATTCTAATTCTTAAGAAATGACCATTCATATAATACATTGACAATTTTCAATAGCTTGCTTTTCCCCTCATCAATAATGGATCACAATGATTGATAATTACAATTATTTTGACACTTCCCCTCCCCCTCGTATCATTTCTGAACTAAGAATCCACTGGTTTGATGTGCGCGCCCTCTGTGGACAACTAGACAGACCAACACGAGTATGTTGAGAAGATTGCCAATAGAGTGCACTATATGCTACAAGTGATGGAGCGAAACGAATGGCAATCGATACCTCTTTGCGTCGCATGAAGATCGGATACAAGAGTTCGATTCGCTAGTGGACTACAGGAAAAGCAGGAGGTTATGGTTGTAATTGGCCGATTCGATTGATGTGCGCGTCCTCTCAGAACTCAACAGGGAAGTTGAGTTGCCGATAGAGTTCACTACGCACCACGACTGACACCATCTATCCAGCTGTCACACGCCTCTGGAGAACAGTCGAAGACATTTTCCGTATTTACCACTGGGTTAAAAAATAGCGAAAATCGGGATTCCTACTCGTAACTAAAAGGCTGAGGACAGAATGTGCGGTTATATTCTCGATAAGTTTTAGACGTTTCTACAATTTGTTCTTGTGTTTCTCACTTTTATTTTTCCTTCACTTTTAACATTTTAATTTTTTTTCTCTTGGCCTTTTGTGAGGGGGCATGGTCCTCCCTCGATCCGACATTGCGTTTACATCATTAACATTTCCAACAAATTGAAATAGGCTCCTGAATTTGTTTTGATAGAAAATAAATTACGTCATTTTTCTTTGCTTTTCGGGGATTTAAAAAAAAATGAAGAGTATTTTATTGATTATGTTTGGCGATGTTTTAGGTCATCAAAATCCGTCCTATAGTTATTATAATTCCCCGTCCTAGGGATAGTAGATGGCAACAAGTGTGCGACTGAGTCGAGTGAGATCGACACACTAAGATACTTTTTTATTCAAAATGTGTTGGTCGAAAGTATCATATTACAGATTATGTAGAATGACGCAGGCTAATTCCAGCTCATACTGGGATACGTTTTAATCCGAAATTGTTTTTATGGAGTGGTGACGCAGTTATGTAATGCTGCGCGAAAAAACTGCCAATTTTCGACCGAAAAACTCTTATTACAGGTCCCTGGTAACGAAAAAGTGTATATAAGCAGTTGTTAAATATAAAAAAAAATTCTCTAACACGTGGTGTGCCCAGAATCTGTTTTTCCTGGGTTTTTGACCCTGAAAAATCGAATGACGGCAAAACGTCTGTCTGTCCGTCTGTGAACAACGCTAGCGGCTAAACCATTCAGTCGATTTTCTCCAAAATTTAATATTCATCAATCGATCTGGCTGATGTCACGGCCCCTGCAATTTGAAACTGATATTTTAATTTTGGGGGAACTTGAAATAAATCCACTGGGATATTTTTTAAAATTTGAGCACAGAGAGATCATGGCATCCTTAAAATTTTTTAAAGAGAACCGAGTAACCTTGGTTTGTAAAACTATTTTTTTCCTAAATTTGTTCAGTTACTCGTTTTTCCTTTTTTCAAAATGACAAGTAGGGTAATTGTATAACATTTGGAAAAGGGGCTCTGCAAGCCTTTTGGGAATTGTTAAATAAGTAATTAATCATAAAATATATTGTATTTAATAACTATGATTAAAGGTACAATTTTATTCTCCTTGTGTGTTTTATTTACACTAATAAAATATGTGTATGTTCCAAAAAAAGTGGGCCTAAAAATGATAAGTCATCCCCCTCCCTCATTCCTTTGTTTTTGGTTGCACAGGCCTATGGATGATATCAATAAACTTGAACATGATATAGAAGAATTTCACACCACTACCAAATCTGATTCAGACATTTTCACAGCAACAAGATCCTCTTTTTCCTCATTTTTTCTTTATTCCCCTGGTTAAGCATACTATGAGCATAAATTTACATTGCAAGTGAAGAAACTTATTATTAATAATAATGGAAATACAAAAAATTTCTAATTATGACATTTTTGTAAAAGGTCTCCAATTTCATAGTTTCAAATTTGGCAACCATAAAGGGAAGTTGAAGAAAGGTATATATGACAGGGCAATTAGGATTAAAAGAACAGAAAACACTTCAGGTAGTTTGAAATGAAATTGTATTTAAATTACTTACTTCACACTGTCAAGTGAACTACATGAGATGCCAATATTTTGAAAAAAATACATTATCATTTACATACCAGAAAAGATTTGATGGTAACAGTTTGAATTCAATATTTGATTTTTAAAAAACGACATCCACAGCCTTTTTTATAAAAAATTTAAAACTAAAAATCAACCCTGTATTTATCTAATAATAATACTGCATGTTACATAGTTTAGTTGTAATACTATTGAGGTTGCCAGTGTGTCAGAACAATTATGCTTTTAGTTTATATTGCAGATGGTACATTCCAAATGAACAATACACTCATTGAGCTTTGTGCCTAATATTTCACACTGACATTCCATTTTCCAATCAACATAAAAAGCTCCTTTTGCTAAGAGCAAACATTCTATTTCAATTACAGTGTATGTCCTACACCTTCAGATCCATCTCACATTACATTACAGTGAATAAGAAAATAACAAAGCATAATTTCTTCACTTGTGCTGTAGAATATTTTTCTGTTATGACACATACTATGAATTCAAATAAATAATACTTAAGAGATCAAGAAACAAACTCATACATTTACATACTGTAAGGTGCATGAAAAAATTATTCAGTGAACACACTACAGTAAATAAACTTATACACTCATTATAAATAATTTTAAAACATAATACTTTCTTAACATTCATTCATTCATTCATTTAACAACACAATGCACAATTATCCTTTGTATTTGGAAGCAGCATCAACTTTATACAATTCTTTTCATTCAGTACATCCGTATTCATTCTCAGGCACAAAGTTTTCATTTCTACGTGCCACTAAAATAAAACCTTTCACACCCAGCAAACAACGAATTAGTATATTTTTGTACCATGAGTTTTCAGAAGCACAAGGATCACTACACATTTTCTGAAAGTTAAGAAGACATGGATAAAACTCTACAATAGTTCTACAAACATTTCTGCAATTACCGATGATGGAACAACTCTTAAAATGTAGTAAAATAATTCTACATCAAATAATATTAACACCACATCACATCTACTTGTTTCATTAACAGTTTATACAAAGTATGCCAAATTGTAAAAGAAGTGTATTGTTAAAATCTACAATTGAGAATGTCATTTACAATTCGAGAAAATAGTCTTCTCTTCTGATCCTTCATTTATTTAAAAACTAACCTGAAAGTGGGTATCACGAAAGCAATACAAGTGATGTTCATGTGATTCCTCCAAAGACATAAAAAAGTGATCACAAGATATCAAAGAATCTTTGCAATACACAGAGCTGTCTTAAAGTTAACAAGGGTTCAATGTCCCACGAAAATTATTACTAATTTTTTAGCAATTTTCAAATGTATTTTTTTGTTCAACATTTTAGGCATACGAAATAGAAAATTATGGCCAGTTACTTAAGTAATACATAAATAAGGTGTAGTACAAACTTTTGAAGAGATCTGGACTTTAAAGGGTTTTCTATGATGTGTTAATTGCTAGTTATTTAAAACATAACCTTCAGACCACTTTAACACATTTTAAAAATTCATTTGGCAAAATAATTTAATAATACCTCAAAATTTAAATTAATTTTTGGTTTTGGATTGTGTGTATATTACTTGATTTCATTAATTTTATTTTACAGTATATTGGCTTGTTTAAATCAATTTATTTGTAATATTTCCCAAACTTTCATGGTCCTTCAGTTATACTGGACCTATTTGTTAAGACAGCTCTGGCAATACATCTAGATTAGCAATAAAGGATGCTTTCTTCCACAGACTGAATTGTTCATATGAAGTTGTTGAAATGCCCACAGAAAATTTAAAAGAAGGCATTTTCATGTTCATCACTTAAGAAATTCACCATAGGGAATTCTTGAAATGTTTATTTCTTCAAAGAAATTTTATCACTCATTCATCTGAAATCCTTCAGCTCCCATAGCACTCCAATTAAGAAACAGTTTATCTAGAGCACTGTTGGGTAGACTGTGATCCAGTCCTCAGTCAGAAGCTGGCTGGACTATGAGCGACAGACTTCTCTGAAGGCAAGAGTCCAGAAGGGCTTTGGACAACATAGTGAGTCAGCCGGGTAGGGAGGCATCCAGCATTCAGTTGGTAGAACTCCACAAGCTGCAGGAGGTCGTAAAATTTGGTGACTCCACTGTCCAGCGAGTAACACAGTGCTTCCCGCACTGGATCCATCACCTAAACAAACAAGTTGAAAGGAAATTAGTATATTGCTGGATTCATTCATACCAGCACTAGTCATAAACTATCAGAACACAAACACAAACAATAATCAAACTTTTCCTAGGATTTGACAGTTCAGGTAAAAGTGAATGTAAGTCACAAAATTTTACAAGTAGTTGAAGAAAAAAGTTAACAATTTTAAAATTAAACAAATTTACTATTATAAATTAAAGTACTGCTTGAAAAATCAATAAATATTATTAAGGTATTTACACCAAGTATAAATTTCTGAATCAATCAATAAAAATATCCATAATCTGTAAAAATTAGAATTGTACTGGGACTCTGAAAAATTGTGGTGCTATATGCTTGAAATCTGGTGGTAGGATTTGGTATTTACTCAGTGCAGAATTGAAGAGCTTACTTCCAAATCTTTCCTTACTTTCAATCCAAATTTTCTATTTCCAATTTCTTATTCTCCTTTTTTTAAAAATATTTATTGGAAATTATTCTTAATACATCCAATATCATATTAACTTGTTTTGTTCCTAAACTTTTCAAACTTACAAATAAAATAAACCCAATTAAGGAAGAAAAGATAAAAAATGTTTTGTGGCTTTTATACATTTAATTCAGGCACAATGTTATGGATAAAAGTACAACAAATGCAGTAGGACAAATGCATGACCCATCTGATGGAGACTACCATACTGAGTTTCATCCATGGAAGCACAATTATTTAAAAATTATGAATTGCATACTTTATGTTGGCCTCACTGTATTATTCTCATTAAAAAAATAATCCTTAAATTATTTTTCCTCCCAAAACGTCGTAACACCACATCCCGTGTCACTATTTCTACCACTTCCACTGGAGAGGGATTTTAGGGAATTAGTGACAATACTGACAATGCGATTATAAACAAAAATATCTTAGAATGACAAGTATTTTAAACCTTACCACCTGAAACTAAATACAAAAAAAATGTAATTTCTGGGGTTTGCTATCTCTTGGACTTTGGAAATAGGCTCTTCAATTCTGTTCCACAGTTTGAGCAAGAGAGTAGAAGGGGCAGCCATCACTCTTGCATGTCGTTTGTGCAAATGATGGCGATGTGTGCAGGTCTGAGTGATTGTTAGTTTCAAACTTGAGATCTGCAGAGGCAGGACTACATGTCCCTGACCGCAACCCACCACAACAAAGCAGACCTAATCTTTGAAACATATACGATTCTTAGAACGCAGTACTCCTACATGTCTATAACAAATACCAGAGAAACTCAATTGGATTACTTCAAGGGATGTAAAAACCAATGGTAACTATCGCAAATAGCACAAAAATGTTACCCCTCCCCCCTCGAATGAGCCTTTAAGATCTTCCTAAAATAGCTTTGTGATCCCCAAGATAGCCATGGATCCATCCATCTGAGAAGCTACAATTTTCGTTAGTGCTAAATAATTAAAAACAATAATAATATCCTATCCCGTTTGACTTCAAGTGGCATATAAAAATAACTGAAAAATGTTTGAAGAGGACACACTTTGTTCTGTTTTTAATGTTATTACCCTGAATGTCCAATGACGATGACCTCATTCAAAGCATTACTGAATATAACAAGGCTGCTGAGAGCTCATTTGCTTTCTAACATTTCTACTGAATGACTTGCATTCACAACACTAAAAGCTCAGCTACAAATAATAAAGGAAATATGATAAACTTACAGGTTGAATTTGAGTGTGAAGAACTTTGGAACCACATTTGAAGGTGAGTACAAAAGATCCTGGAGAGCTCCTACTTTCACGAACCAGGAACACTCTGAAGAAAAGAAATTTGAAACCATTAAAAAAATTGAAAAGTTTTCATTTGGTAATTCATCTATTAAAATTTGAAAATTACATAAATTTACATGGAATTATTATCACAAGAAGAGAATTCAAATTTCAACTTAAACCTAGCATTACGGGGAGGCTCAGATGCCCACTAATTATCGTTCTTTGTTGGTTTCAATTATGTTTAGGAAGCTGAAAGTCATTGATAAGATTTCTTATGTAATTTTTGTTCAAAATATGACTTTCATAGAAAGTTTTTGTTCAATTTGAGTCATTACTCGTAGATATTATTTTCAGGCTGTGTAAAAACAATTCCGGACTATTAACTTAAAACTGAAGGAACACAATACATTTTGAAAACATTTGTAGAATTTTAGGCCTTATTAATTTTTATACTACGTTAGAAATATACGTCAGTCTTTTTTGACATAAAAAATGTAATGTTTGGTCATTATGTACATATGTTGTAGCGAAAAAGTCAATAATTTTTCATCTGTAAAGTCAGCTGTTACAACGTTGTGTCATTTGTAAACAATATTGTTTTTGTGTTTAAATAAATACTCTTATAGTATTATGTCGTTTTATCAATTTATCAAGCAATCAAAATCGTCAAAAGCATCAGTAAAATCAAAATTTAAGCGGTAGGCTCCAGAATCACCCCTTGCTGGGTATCGCTAGGGTAAAACGCTCTCGAAAGGACGACTCACCCATCCACTGTTCCATGGCGGCTAATCAGCTGAGCCGCTTGGTCCCGTGACATACCGCTGTGGAACCAGGGCTGGGTGATGTGCACGCCGGACTCGAGGCCTTGCAGATGGCACATGGTGGCGGCAGAGTGGCGGGCAGTGGGCCTCCAGCGGCGCTTCCACGAGTAGCCCTCGGCCACGGCGATGGCTTTGGCTTCTTTCGGGTCCTCCACGATGCGACCGACGCTGCCCGTGAAGTCCATGGCCACTCGCGAACGCACACTCTCCTGCACACACACACACACACACACGCGTGTAAGGAACCGTGCTAGTATCACGGGATTCTTGGAAGACGACAATTGACGAAAATAAAAGCATTCATTTACATCTGTAGCTTGGTGCAAAAAGGGCCAATGTCAATATTTAAAGTTTTTACAGAATGAATTGAAATTTACCATTGAAATAACAAAACAATCGAAGGCCAATGTAAATCAATGTGAAATTAGAAGAAAGAATCCACTTTTGACTTTGGCCTTTCTTCCTCTGAAAGAAGGGGCTTTAAAGCAGCCATTGGCCACACAAATAGAAAATTACTAAAAACTGACACTGGCTCTTCATACCACAGATGTATTTCTTTTTTAATGCGCAATTCATTGATTTATAAATTTAAAATGCATTTTTTCTCAAACGAATATTCATTAAATTAACGTTTATCTCAAGATACATTAAAATAAATGTAATACTATATAAAATTATAATAAATTTGAGAGTACAGAATAAAACCTTTTGCCAATGATTACTTACATTTGGCACAGTGTAGCTATTGTATTCCTTTGGACTATTTGACTCGACTTGCTTGTTCTTGAAAGCACGGTAGTTTTCTCGCAGCTGTTTTCCATACTGAAAATGACAAAAGAATGGCATTAAAACAAGTGAGTAATAACATTTAGAGATTCACCAGCTGCTACCCACATTACAAATCCGTAAATTACGTTCTGGAAAATTTCCTCGGAAATTAACTTTCGATTTAAAAAAAGTTAGTAAATTGAAATCATGAATGTTGATCAATGTTGCCAATGGCATAGGGTAGAAAATCTCATAACAAATAAGCATATACGACAATTTCGACAACGTGCTTCCCGATTGACAGGTAACTCCTTCTGCACTGTTGGTAGGCACGAACAACCTGGGGGGAGACCAGCCAACGTGCAATCACAATACTGAGGTTTTGGTCTTTATTGTTCTCCTTTGACAACAAACGTTTCTCGATTTTATGTCCATGAGGTTTTATACATGCGTGGTACTGAGAATGCACTTTCTCGTAAAAGAAAAACCGAAGAACAAAGACCAAGAACTCGAATTCGTCATTGCCAGTTGTCTCGTCCCCTGAGAGATCGTGGGCCTGCGAAACATCAGCGTTGGATAAGTTGCCTACCAACCAGGGGCGCGAGCCATAAACGCCAGGCTTTAAAATATTTTCCATCACAAGTTCATTAGCAAAATGTAATAATTTTCGGTCCCCTACACGTCTTGGAAGTTTATAACATTTATTCTGAAGCATTCTGTATAAGGCATTCACACTTTTTCCCCTAAACTTTTTGTGACATCTGTAGTGTTAGAGTTAGCGACTGTTAAACCCAAGTTTGCGGATTCAAACCTGATCGAAACCGTGGATTTATAAGGGCAAAATAACCTTCGTACGCCTTTCTCCGTAAGCGAAGGAAAGTCGGCTGTCCCAAGTTGAAGATTTTGGATGTAAAAGATCCGAACGTCTAACATGAAATTCAGAATTGCCAGTTTCGGCACCTAAGTAACACGTTCTTTCTCAGCTAGACGGTGAAAGAAGTAGCAAAATTTGCATGGCCAGACGTAAGAGCAGTTCTGATGGCCTGTTTCGCCAGTGAAATAAGGCACCCTTTAATTAAATTGAACTCAATTGAATTGAGAGAACTTGCGCCTACCTTTGCCAGCCTCATGGCGGTGACCCAGCAGAGACGCGCGCGCTCGGACTCGCACGCCAGGCAACGCAGGCCGGAGTCCTCCGTTGCAGCCTCGGCGGCGCTGGCGGTCGGCCGCAGGAACAGACCGAACTCGGTGGGAGCGCGGAACTGGTTCTTGGCGTTCAGCGTAGTGTACACGTTGTAGTCGACGAGACTCGCGAACACTTGCAAGCTGTCAGCATCACCTCCCTGCAACACACACCAAAGCCACTGTCAGGCGGGCGGAATCTCCAGCCAAAAGGGCAGGCCAAGCACAAACTGGCAGCGAAAGCTGCGTTGGGACGCTCGGAATCAGCTGGAAACGTTAACTCTTGCCCGCCTAACCGTGAACGCGCAAACAGAGCCCTCGCCTCCTTTGCCCCTGACCCCCCCCCCCGGGGCCAAATTCCATTACACGACACCCGCAGGCAGGCCCCGGCCCCGGGAGATTTAGCGGGCACGAGTTATGCCCCAATTTGCTTATTCAAACGCGGGCGGGGAGACACACGCCGTATCTCCGGCGCCCGCGCAGGGCCAAGGCCCTCTGCCATTATCATCGTCGGCGCAAACGCACCAAGGGCACCGGCGCTTCTGGAGGAACACGCAGCTCCCTCCTCTCCGGAGCAGAGGAAGCGAAACAGCTCGAGACGGCCTTTGACTGCGGATTGAATCGTAATTTAAACATTGTTTACCAAAAACTTTCAAGTCACGGGAAAATATTCTCCCCGTCAACGTAGACGTCAACAATCATCTACGTTGCCAAAGATGACCTCAATTATTTCGCCTTTTAATCATGTCAACCACACCTCATCAGCATACCCACAAACATCTCTTCATCCATGGTCCATCCTCTGTCTCGGGCCCCGCCCCCCTCCCATGGTGCTAGTGCCCAGGTCGGATTCTAACGCGAGCTCTAACGCTACAGGAGAGTGAGATGGTGAGAAACAAGCCCAGGGTCAAGATGGGACCGGGAGTGCAATGAAAGCCTGAGTGGCGGGCAGAAGGAACACGCGCGGTTCGCGGAGCGCAGGGCTCCTGCATCCTGCCTGAACGTGACCGACGCCGCCGCCGCGGCGGGCAGAGACGCCTGCCTGCGCTTTCTGCGAGCGCAGGAAACGCCCGCGGCTGGCGGCCCGCATTCTACGCGGAGCCGCCGCTCGTAATTGCGCGGCGCGGCGACTTCCCACATTAGTTCTGCAAATGGTAATGGGGCCGGTGAGACCGGCCGCGAAAAGGGGCGGGGCGGTGCGGGGCGGGGCGGCGGCGGGGCGGGCGGGGCGGGCGGGGCGGCGGCCGGGGCGGCGGAGGGGCGGGGCGGGGCGGGGCGCGGGCGGGTGCGGGGGAGGGGGCGGGAGGGGCGGGGCGGGGAGGCGGGGCGGGGAGGGGCGTGTGGGCGGGGCGGGGCGGTGGCGGGCGGGGCGCGGCGATAAGTTTGTAGTCCAGAGTCCTCTCAGCGCTCCTCACTCCCCAGCCCTTTCGCCGTCCCTGGGGGACAGCGGGCGGGGCGGGGGGGGCGGGCGTCATGGGAGCCGTCGGTCGCAAGAGCTCAGCTCGCGGGCGTTGTCGCACGGGCAGCGGCCGGGTGCGAGTCGGGCACAGCTGAGCGGCGCACGCGAGGGCCGTCCGTCCGTCCGTTCCGTCCGTCCGTCCGTCCGTCCGTTCCGTCCGTCCGTCCGTCCGTCCGTCCGTCCGTCCGTCCGTCCGTCCGTCCGTCCGTCCGTCCGTCCGTCCGTCCATCCGTCCATTGGCACGCGCCGTCTCACGTGCGGGAGGGGGGGCCCTCCGCGGGATCCCGAATATCGATATCGAGCACCGGGGAAATTCCGTCGCGGTGACAGTTCTTCCTCACAGTTTAAACCCATACCGTACCCACGAGCTGTCATAGAGTGCACGACTTCTCGACACGACTAGGCTAGTTGAGACGGCTCTTACACAAGCAGCGTCTCCGACGAGGAGGTTCTCGGGTTCGACCCCGACGTTGGGGGAATTTCAACACTTGCAAGGTAGCTGGCTTGAATTCAGTCGCTGTTTGGAGGGGAAATGTTAGCGACCGGATGCACTGATTGGTAGTTTTCAGTGGTTTCTTCCATAAATACCAGGCGAATGCCGGAGAAGTATCCAGGCCATGGACCGCGATCTTTCGTCCCCCATTCTTGTCCACCTTCTTCCCCTGCATATACATGCACTACACTACTCCCCCCATACACACCGGCAGACCAGCCGGGAGGAGCATGTCCCGGCTGCGACGATGCCCAGTTAACGGAGGTCCTTGGGAGTGGATAATATCTGAAGTCGACATGTAACTCGGTGCCAGATATCGCGTTTCAGGGGTGGAGGAAGAGCGTCATCTCTCACGATACAACATTCACCACACACATCGGAATAAAAATACAAGTATTTATGCGCCACGGAAACACGAAATACTCACTCGCTATAGACAGAGCAGCATGAGCATGGGTTGCCTTTCGCGGTCAGCGCAGGCGGCGGCGGCGGCGGAGGTGGGGGCGGGAGCGGAGTGGGTTTGGCGGACGCGCGCCCGCCCCGCCTCGTCTCGTGCTGCGCGAGCAGCTGAACGGGCATTACGCCGCACGCGAGAACGCCATCGCCCCGCGAGAAACTCACGAGGAAAACGGTACATTCGGTTTTGAAGTTTTCGCAAACCCTTTTGTAATCGACCTTTATATTATATAATATTACGTTCATCTAGTGGACTTCTGGACGGCTATCCCCACCAATGCTCCAGTTCTAAAGAAAGTTTTAAGATTTCCAGCTTTACGGAACGTAGGGCTACCGATCATTTTGTCCCCGGAATATCACCTGAAGAATGAAGAATAATAATTTATAGATTCAGAAAATCGCTCCTAAGTAGTTCTATTTTTATACCTAGGAAGACAAATAATTCCAGGTTAGCATTCCTCCAGAGCTAAACATGCCGCTCTTCCTCTATTTGTGGTGCTCAGGAGATATTTTCTCCTTAGCAACTCCGCCTGTGTACACGCACACACATTTAGCGCCCCGCGCTCTTCCGCAGAGACTCCACTCTGCTATCTCTACGTAAACTTCGCGAATTTGCAGCCTCTACATGTCCCCGAGCGGCCTTAGGGGCTATTTGCGCAGGCGGGCTTCTTTGGGCTTGGAGCAGCACGTACCGCGTTCGCATCCTCTGGTACCGGGGGCCCCCCCAAGGTCTTTCTTTCTGCCCAGAGGACAAGCGGCGCCTGCTGGCTGCAACCCTCCACACGTCGCTTGAAAGAGCATAATGACACGAGCAAGCGAAGTGAAATATGAGCATGTTTGAAAAGACGCAAATGAAGTCGGGTTTCGTAAGCGATGTCACAAATCATTCGAACCTTTCGGTAAAACCCAATTTGATTTATTATAAAATGAATTATATTTAAGCCTTTATTCCCTAATATTTAAACAAACTTTTTCGGCATAATATTGCAACAAAACATAGCGACTTGTGGCATGAAAGACTGAAGAATTTTATTTGCAGATAAATAATACAATCAAAATCAAATAATACAGGTAATATGGGAAACACCAAGAATAAACAAAGAGTATGAGAACAGTTCTGGTTAATCACTTCAAGTTCACAAAAAAGACTTTGTCATACTCGTTTAACTAAGAGATTTCCCATCAAAAACGAAACGAAAGTAACGAAAACAATTTTTAAAAAAATAGTGTTGAACTTTATCAAATCACTATTTTGGAGGCTGTACAAAACTGCGGTATCGGAAACTAACTCTGATTCAGGTCGGATGGAAACTGATTGAACGGGTTGCCATTGCTACAGCGCAGGCGGCGCGCGGGGTCTCCGATTTGCATCGGCTGCGAACCCGTCGCACCCGCTCTCCACAGCGGGCAGACCACGCCGCCACGTGGCACAAAATAGGCATTCGAAGCTCAACGGAGTCTGAGCCCATGGTAACTTGCACTTATTCCTTAAACAATTTGCAGAACTTCGTGCAGAGAATTAGTTTGTAAACGAGACATTTTTATGTGTAATTTTTTATACATTGAGTCCAGGTGTAAAAAACAAGTGAATCAAAGATAGGTATTTTTGAAAGTTCCCTACATGTCGTTTACACAGAGGTCCCGCAACAGTAGAAGTAAATAAATGAATGAAATGCTCGTATGACAATATGAGAAGGTGAAGCTAGAGGTAGAGGGAAGATCATTTACTACGGTGGACCACAAACATATCCCTTTTTTATATTTTAATTTTATCTTTTATTTTACACCTACAAACCGCCCGTACTCTACCTGTCGTTTAGTTTTATCATACTTTAGATTGAATGGTTTATAGTGCAGACTATCTCTAATACACATTTTTAGTAACAGTGTATATTCCTTACAGGAGCAGTATGCAGGAGAAATTCATAATTTTGAAACAGAGAGTGAATATACAATTCCAAGAGTTCGAATATTCTGAGATAATGATTCTACTTGCGATATTCCCAGTACGTAAGGACAAAAGGAGCGGGGGGGAATCGTGATATCCAGATAGTCAAATTTTATCGGTTTTAGAGTGTTATTTTTTATATATAAATACATTACCTGCAAATCGGAACGTACACACTTCCGCCGCCTTCCTCCTTGCGCAGGCCCACTGCGCGGCCGAACAAAGACGCAGCGGCGCGCTCCTCCCCTCCACCCCCATCCCCTCCCTTCCCCGCCGCGGCGGGGCGCGCGGAGGGAGGGAGATTTAGGTGTAGGCCGACGCGTTGCACGGGCGGACGCCCAACATGGCGGACGGCAGGCGGGCCGCGATGACCACGGCCCGCCCCCCCGCCAAGCCCCCTCCCCCACCCGGAAGGACCTATCCACCGGCCGCGACGCGAGCGACAGACAGAGCGCTCGTGGAGGGCCTGGCAAGACGGTTGAGCAGCTCCGAGATAGTACGAGCAATACGTTTTGTTCTAAGACGCGTGAAACGATGTGATGTACGCTAGCAACTATGTGACCTGCGCTGTTTAAGGCCTTCAAAGCCTTTTGCACTTTCTCGTTGTAAGAGCTTCGATAAGTGGAAGTAGTTCGGATTTATGACGGCAAGATATTGGCGCTAAATTCCCACAAAGTCACATCCTCTTTATTTTAATTGACTACATCTACACACGAACATTGTGTTGCATCATTGGAAAGAGAAGAGTTTGCAGCACATTCTGTCCCCACAGTAGGAAACAAATTTCATTTCCTTAAAATTCTGGTGGAGAATCGTTTCCCGATATCAATTTCGACATAAAACCGTCAAAAACAAATTTCGACATTGACACCGTCACAATTCGTGCGTGCGCGAAAGCTCAAAAAGTGGTTCACGCATTGAAAAACTCTCTAACGTAGCAATCGTAGCTCGTTCGTTACGAAATCGTGTACGAAGGCTTTCCTATTATTTTCATAGTTTCCAGCCTTTTCGCCTTGTGTTATGCCACTAAACAATCGCGTTAACCACGATATTGACTTCGTGTGTTACCGCGGTGGTTTGCGATTCCCTTGCACATCTTCATCACAAGGCGAAGGCACACACGTATCTCAGAAATACATTTTTTTTCGTTCCGCACAAATGGAGCTCGCCACTGCTGCCGACTCGCAGTACATCGCCAACATTGTCATTATTATTAAAGAGACTTGTCTCTACTTGTCTCTACTTGTCTCAACTATCTTAATGTAATTTGAGAGAAAAACACGCGTTAATGGTTCGGGACGCGTGGGAAGGTCTTAAAGACACCCGAGATCCAATAGTAGAAACGAAGGATCCCTCCTAATTTCCCCATTTCTATTCCAAGCGCAACCGGGCCGCGAGGGCTCTAGGAAAATAACGCCGCGACCCCGCCCCCGGCGCAAGGTGTCCGCCAAGGACGGCCGTTGGAGGCGCCCCGCGTCGCCCCGCGTCCTCGACGGCTGCACCTCGCACGGGTGGTCGATGCGACGGGCCGCCTGGGCCGTCTCCCGAGCTGGGGCACGCGCTGGGGCCTAAGCGAGAATATTAAAGTAGCAGTTACAGAGAGTGTTCAAATATATTCTCATTAAAGAACCGAGGGACTTTCACTTAATTACAGGCTTTTCGGGAATTCATCGTTTCTTTTATAAGCAAATGGAATGTTGACACCAACACAGTGCTCGCTTCGCCAGATGGCGACAACTATTACAATATTAAAGATTACACTCCACCCTCTTATGTCACTTGTAGATTTTTAGTGGTTTTAGACGAAATATGTGAATATAAATAAAATAACTCCGACAATGCTGTGTCTCTGGTATCACCTTTGCTCGTTCCCAACCGTCCTACCTCCACTTGGGGTCTTGAACAGTTTTGTCACAAGTATCCCGTAATGTCCTTTTATTTCCACTGCTCCTCACTTCTTCCCTTCGCCCTCATCCCTTCACCATCACGTTCTTATGACGAAACATTTAAGCTCTCCGCGTAACCACTAAATAAACGTAGGTCGGGCGGTTGGCAGTCACACACGCAGGCAGGCAGGGCGGGCCGTCGCAAGGCGGAGGCTTCCTGGTCGAGGCTTCTTCGCGACCGCTCAGTATTTTTCTCGCGTCCGCCGTCGCCGCTGCGGCCACGTCAATTCTGCTCGCCTCTCGCCCCTCACCTGCTCCGTAAGAGCCAGTCGCCGTCCGCGCCGCGCGTGCTTAGTCCTCGACGATGACTCGCTTCGAAGAACAATTAGACACTCCAATAGTGGAAACGTTAAAACACTTTCATCTTCCACCTACAAGTCTTCATTATTTCATTAAATTACCGTTTGATGTATTTCCGATAACTATATTACTAATACTAGAAAAGTACATTTTCTTTGTTACATTGCAAAGAAATGTTCTGTTTAGCACATTTATATTAGAGTAAACAATTTACATTTTCCTTTCTTTGTTTTCTAGCTCTTTTATGCAACGTATTCAAATTAACTGAACTATTGATGAACACATTCGAACACCGAGACATATTTTTCTTACAATCGGAGTTAATTACTACTAGTTCGTTCTACTAATATCATTAATACTATTACGCAAATTAAAGTAAATGACAATACGTATCAAACTGGATAACAGAACGTATCATTAATAGTTAAACATCGAGTGATAAAGCAAGGAATAAAAAAAAGTTCTTTAATCTTTTTGCACAGAGTTATAGTCGAAAATGAAGTTAAAATTCACACTTGCCTTTCTTTTCGAAAATAATACAGGAGATAAATAACACAATTCACATTCGATTGAATTAACATTTTCACACCAAGTGCGTGCAAAAATGTAACAATTACCACATACATTTGTTGCAAATTTGACTCACCATTTGGTTCAATGCATCTAATAATAAAATGTTATGTGCTTCGAACACATTTTGACAAGCAAAACATATCTCGATGGCGAGTCCTTGAGCAGAATATAGATGGAAAAGTTCCTAGTGGCGTAATTCGCTCATTAAGTCCAGCTCGAACGCGATCCGTGTGGGAGCGAAACAAATGAAGCGCCGCAGCCTTGACAAAGCGACGCGTCGCGTCGCGCCGCCAGGCGTCGCGTCGGCTGGAAAACGCTGCTCTGGTCTACATTCATAGCCACCACGTCATCGGCGGCGCGGCTGTCTGCTCGCATTACACGCCTCTGCCCATCAGCACTTCTTCCCCTCCCCTCACGCCCTCAACCATTGCCATCCGCACAAGAGGCTAGAGCTGTCTAGGATCCCAAAAGCACGAGGGAGAAAAAGAGGCAGCAAGAAAGGGAATAGCACGACTGCATCGCGCGGCTAGTTTTCCCCCGACACACACTTCTCAGTTAACCCCTTTTCACTTTGACTACCTGTGAAGGCATAACCTCATTGCATCACGACGGTGTATTGGGTCGGAGGAGAACTCAACAATTTCGTTGTTTCCGTTCAGAAGTAAAGCAAATATACGAGTATATATATTTATCTATATCTATATATCTATATATCTATATATCTATATATCTATATATCTATATATCTATATATCTATATATCTATATATATAGATATAGATATATAGATATATATAAATGTCAACAGTCGAGAGAAAACCCCGAACGTAAGTGAATGTCGCAAAATCTTCGTATATTACCATAAACGTGTAACCATACTAAAATATAATAATTTTAATTATGTATATTTTAAGGAAACACCCTTTTTCTCTTTTTTGAAGCAACCCATGTTACACGCATAAATCAGTTTCAATAAATTAAAAACATTCGATGCAGTTGAAATTCATTTTTCTATCTGTCCATCACATTAAAAGAATTTGCACTTTTCTTCTTTCGCGATCTTCAAATCTGAAAGCAAAATGGCAATCTTGATAGCACCGATGCCTGTACGAGCTCTCTCTTCCTTGCACTCACAAGGAAAAGCGAAAGAGAGCAATCGGGCTGCGCCTTTTTAGGAATGTAGGTAAAATTCTTGGGAACAGTCGAGCGCGGGATGCAATCGAAGTGGAATACGTCTAAGCCAAAAGCAAACAAAAGAAATAAATAAATAAAAATCCGCCGTGTCAGGAGCGTAATAGTTACGATAACTTGAAAATTTTAAACATAGATCCGTTTGTTTTCGATGTACTCAACACCATTATCCAAAACAAAAAATGGGTATCAATACATAGATGCCAAAACTACAGAACTAACGACTCATTAACATTTCACATTTCGAACGCCCTCGTTCTTCTCTTCTCATTCTTGCATACTCTCAGGTATTGCCATATTCATTATACGTAATTTCAGGTGTAAATCATGACAAAAATTGTTTTTCATTTGAATTACGACTAAAAAGAACTGCTTGTGATTATCGTTTGAATATGAAGAAAAATGTTTCGGCGTTTTGGCCCCCGCCCACGGCTGCTCACCGTTCGCTTCCAGAGCCTCTTGTCCCGTCCGCGCCCACGAGCAACTCGGACACTCGTCAGACCCGTCTCA
>BOPP01000092.1:2358493-2381460 GCA_017312745.1 Gryllus bimaculatus
TAATTAAGGGGCCGAGAAGCGCTGAACGAGGAAGCAGGGAGCGCCGGCACAGCGCTATGCGGGGCCCGGGTTCGAGGCCCGGGGGCCGCAGAGGGGTCCCCGAGAGGCACGGGGAATTCGCGCGGAGTGGATGAAGGGCGTTTCAAGGGCCATGCAGGGCTCCTCTGGCTCGAGGGCTTCCCTCCCCTGCTGTTCTCCGCTGTCGGAATGCTTGCGAAGCAACTCATTAGCTTATGATCATGTGAATGCATTAATAACGTGAATCCGCGAAGACTTGAACGCATTTATTTTCACATCCCTTCGTTAGTTCTTTAGAATCTCCTGCACTAAATGGCAGATGAGAAAAATCTCTTTTGCATTTAGATTTATTCGTTTAGGGTCCATAAAACAAATTTTCCAGAACTTAGGTTCACCTTATTTACAACATGCTTGCAAGGATGTATTTGGAAATCTATAATTAACCAGAGCGCTTTAACTTCTGAAACAATCGTGTAAAATCAATGGAGGTAACAAAACATCGCCCCATATAATAAGAAAGCGATTAGACAATTTCCTTTCACGACTTATCAACCGGAAAAACATTGAGCTTAGGGTCGAAATCGCTCTTCCATGCACTTGCCTTGTTGCACGTTCGGATACAACCATTGTTCATGGAACTGCCGAGTGCACAAAAACAAAGGACGAAATGATTCATGCGCCGATATCACTTCAACGAGTTCTGCGTAGGGAGTAATGAACAATTCGAGGTCAGACGTGACCGCACAATCTCTGGAAACGTGTAAATTGCAAACCTTGGTAATCACATTAAGTAACCGCCCCACTTGCGATTCTACGGAACCTACTTAATTTCTTCTATTCTTTTTTGTATCACAAACCTACCCACGTGCAACAGTTTAACTTGCTTGATTTTATGTGAGATGCGGTTACGCGATAGGACGACAATGCCACATTGTGAATGAAAAAGAGCGAAGACTCGCTAGTCGGAATCGGTGATGTACGCAAGCGGCCACAGGGAGTTGTATCCACGAGGACAATGGGAGCGTCCTGTCTTCGCAACACAAAGTGGTAGGCGTACTACTAACGAGAGATTGCGAGCAGATTTCGACATCATTTGAACGAATTATGAAACTTATGAACAAACTGTCTATAGAAAATTTAAAAAGAATATTTAGCTGTTTTGGACATACAATCTGTAGTTGGGTCGGACGATCTTACTGCCTGGATGAGAAATTCTGGAAGCCGGTTGCACTCGTCGGTCGTTTTCTTGGTTTCACGTATTTTATTATTCAGACATACTGCAGTGGTTGTACGCCAAGGAGGTGAATTAAGGTAGGCCGTATCTGTATTATGATGAAAAGTACGTATGTCATTTTGCGTCAGCTGCCTAATGATGATTATGGGAAACCCGGAAGCCAAAGCCCGGAGCTTCGCAGTCGAATTGCAAATGCGGGAACGGAATTAGCTGTCGTCGGCTTGCAATTGCGCGAGAGTTAAATTGGCCGCTCTTCGGGCCTGGCGACTGTTTCATTGAAGTATCTTAAGTCCCTGAACACGAAAAACTTCGTGCATCCCTACTCTTTACACAGCGCATTTTGCGCATTGGTCCATTTGCTTCAGCCGTTTATCAAAAAACTTAGGGATCGCGACCTAAGAATTTCCTCTAGCGGTCTTTTTCCAGTGAACAGCCGAGGCAGGGATTGGGCGAGTCAGGGTGACCACACATTTCCCGGAACAACTTTCCGTGACTTCTGCTGGTTTTACAGTGAATTATTATTATTATTATTATTATTATTATTATTATTATTATTATTATCATTATTATTATTATTTTGTTATCATTATTATTGCTGATAATATTTGTAATTTCATAATACTTAAAAAACTATAGAAAATGCTGATACTAATCGATCTCATTTTCCACCCCAAAATACAAATTAACAATATTTTCTCACCAATGTTTTTAATGAATAACTTCTTATTTTATAACTCTCTAAAAGTTATTCCTGGTTTCTAGTCACTCTTCTACAAAAGCCCGGATTTTCCCCTGACTTTCCCAAATCAATGAATATCCCCGATTTTCCCCGACTTTTTTATAGCAATGGAATGCCCAGATCCCCCCCCTCGACTTTTCCAGTGCAATGTCCTTCCGTGATCTTCTCCAGAGCAATGCAATTGCTTGATTTATTTCCGACTTGAAATGACCAGATTTTCCCCCCAACTTTTCCAGCGCATTGACATTTCTTAATTTTCCCCGGACTTTTCCAGATGGAATTCCATGGTTTTCAACGTTATCCAGCAAGCGCCCCCCCTTCTACGAGTGCGCGAGCGACGAGGGCGCGTGGGCGGCAGCCGCGCGCTGGAGACACGTGTCCCCGACCTTCGTGCCGCAGCCCGCCCGCCCAGCCGCGCGCGGCCGCGCTCCGCTTCGTTTTTGTCAGGCGGTGGGCGGACGGGCGCGTGTTCAGGGGCGGAGTTTCGGCAGGACCCCGACACGATGCTATCAGCGCAAGGATCGATTTTTTAATTGCTAGTCTCCCCCACCAGCAACGATCGGAAACTGTCGCACTCCGTTTCCCAAGTGGGGCCCCCTCGCTCCGCTCTGTGCTGGGGAAAGTAAGCTGTTTGTTCATGTTCTGAAACCGAACGAAAATCAAACGCCACTGGCAAACGTTCACTGTAATATTGAACGTAGCGCACACTGACAGCACAAACCGTATCCAAATTTTCTGTTGAAGTATACATTTTGTAAAATTCGTAGTGTATGTAACCTCAGAGTGTAATGTGAGCAGCGTTTCTTTTTCGCCGTCCAGGGTCATTGAGGAAAAGAGATTAATTATAGAGATTGAGCAGAATCGGAACAGGACACCATCATCACCGGTTCCTCACCCACAATCAAGGACAATCACCCACAATCCGATTTCATCCTCAAAACCGAGATTTGAAACCCCCAAATCGGGAAATCAAGAATTGAACTCCGCAACGGAGGGTCGCTGAGCGATGTCCCCGTCCGGTTCCAGTCGGCCCCTTCCGTCGCCAACACATGTTGGCCCCCGGCCGCAACGGTCACGCCGGCGACACAGATGTGCGGCCGGGAGATGCCATCGGCCGCGAAGCGCGTGTGGGCGTGCGAAGGTGCGTGACGCGCGCGGGCCGCTTCCGCACGGCTCTGCGCTCGGCGGGCGGCGCGGCGCGGCGCGGCGGTCGCGTGAGCAGCCTCCCGACGCCCAACGCCCATCGCCCACCGGCAGGCGGAAACCCACTTCCGTACGGACCGCGGAGGAAATGGAATTTGTGGCGGACCAAGCGGGTTCTCTGTCTCTCTCCGACTCTGTCGGCCTACTCGCAATCAGTCTCTTTGTAGCTCAAGCAAGACGATCTATATGAAATTGCGGGAGCAACCCTTCGTCCGTCTGCCTTAACGAGAGGATCGCGGGCAGGGTGGGGAAGGTAGGATTCGGCGCGATCCATGGCCATAGTTCCCAAGCTGCGGTTTACAAACTAAGTTCTGCGGAACCTTAGGATTCGCGGTAAAAACTAAAAATCCTTCAACGTAGGTATTAAAATAAAACTTTCTTACTCAGGTGAAATCTACGCATTCAGCAGTCTGACAGAAAAGGCTCATTTTAATGCAACTTCAATTAACAATATCAAAAGATTGCATTCCTCAGAGTAACTGTAAAATACAATGTTTTCTTATGGACTTCCTTTAAATATGTTTTTTTTTTAATTTGATTTTGAAATATTTTCTCAATTTTTTTTCTCATATTCAAAACGGCAAAGTAATTAGATTCGGTGAATGATGGATGTTGAGAATTTACATTGCATAACAAAGTTCACAGATCTGGTAGGATTCCGCAGAACTACTGAGTTCCAAAATGTTTCCGTGATCAAAAAATGTTTGAGAACCGCTCGTTGAAGGTCCTTCCTCCATCTGCCTAGAGCTGATCAGAGGAAACGTGCAAACGAGCAATCACAAAGCCGGCATCCAGAAAACGCGGTGAGCTGTAGTCGAAACTCCGCCATCGTCGGCTCTCGAACCTACGATGTGTGGGACTTCTGCGTGTTGTGGGCTCGCAACTGCATGAACGAACTCTGTGGACGAAGAGGATCGCAGCTGCGTTCCCCAAGGTTTTCCCTTTCCTCCGTGCCTGTCATTCTGGCGAAAAGTTCATTTCCAAGAGGGTCACTCAGACTTTAGAACTGAAATCACATTAACTGATTCAATAATGCAGTGCTCTTTTTGGGGGAACAGAAGAGATTGACGCGGCATAGAATATTAACCCGGTCGCAACTGAATCGAGGAACTAACTTTTCGATGATAATTCCATTATATTGGTAGAAGCGGCAGAAATCTGACGGAATATCATTATACAGTCGTGCAAATTGAAAAAAAAATCTTTCACACAATTTATGTATAACTAGGTATGTTTTACCCTTTGTTCATCCACTGTTAAGTAACATGAGAGTATAGGTTATTTTTGTCAATTTTCTCCGAACACAAGTTTCTTTAAATCGTTAGGTAAGAATTTTCAACTCTTCACAGTTGTATCGACCTCATATGTAAGAGAAAGTATACATGAATCGTGAAATGAATACATCTCAATTATGCATACGATGATTGCTATATATTATATAATATATCTATACTATATATATATACTATGTATTATCATATATGTCAATACTTTATATATGCAATATACTTTCAAATATTTATGATTTGTTGATCATTGACGAAACTAAGACATCAAGGTTTGAAATACGAATCTCCTACAGACAGACAAGGCGATTATAAGAAACTTGTGTGTCGACTTCCCCAAACCACAGAACGTGAGAAGGATGGTTACACAAACAATAATCTCGTCGTCGATCGTAAAGTTCATGACTTCGTGTCGTTCGGCTCCTTGTAGATTTCAGATTTATCTACATCGACGTCGAAGCCTGTCGTGAGCGGACGAAGGAACGCAGAGCGAAGGGAATACGGAGCAGAGTCACGTGGTAAGTGCGGTGGGTGGGTTGGAGGACGATCAGGACAGACCTTTGGGAGGGGAGGGTGGGGGCTGCGAGAGCAACGAGAGTGCCGCCCTTTCCCAGTGCCACTCTCAGCAAGTGGGCGCCGACGCGACAAGGAATCGCGCCCCACCTTTTCCAGGCGCACTCGCTTTCCCGAATCATCGCCGCAAGTGGGCTCGTGTTTGTAGAGCGTTCCCGGCCGGCGGGGAATGCCCAACGTTTTCCCTGTCCGCTCGCGCCAACCACGTCCCGTGCGGCCGAACGAGTGCGAGCAAAACTGTTACTGCGAGGCTTCGAGCGACTACATAAACAGGCAAATTGCGCTCGGGCAAAGGGCAGATGGCGCTTGCGTCGCACAACTTTCCCGGCCGCAGCCGACCCCCCCTCTTCCGCCCGCCATTGCCTCTCGAGCACTTCGCCTCGACGACGAGCGGAGATTGGCAACGAGTGCGGGACATGGGAGATGCGGGAACGGCGGCGACTAGGTAGCGGTTGGTGATGTGGTGTTGTTCGTGTGACTGGTAAGGGGGGTGGTTGAAGTGGGAGTAGGCTGGGATGGGCGTGTGCAAGCGATCGTGCTCCGTGTTGTGGCATGGTTTACGACAGCGCCGGCAGGCTGCGCGCCGCAGGCAACGGCGACTCAGCAGCGGGTGTAGCGCGGCAGCTCCGGGCCGACGCCGTGTTATAAGGAAGCCTAATTGCTCCCATCAAGGTCAATTACTGGGCGGCAACGCCGCTTAAGTGAGCATTACCGCTAAGCCTCGCAGGGAATGTACTTTGTGCAGCCCCGCCCGGGGCTGCCGCGCTGCGTGCTTGCTGATGAGCCCTCAGGACTTTACGGCAAACACCGCGCGGTGCTCGGGGGCGGAGGCCACCTCCAGCACTTTAGCGCTGCGCTTCTCCTCGCAAGGCTCTTTTTCTCCCGTTAGTTATTACTACACTATAATAATAATAATAATAATAATAATAATAATAATAATATCGTCCCGTACATTCTTAACTTAACGCGAGATTTCCATCTTGCAACTAGAATCCTAAGGACCAATTATAGAACCTTTGGATATCTAAAATACTTTGCACAAAAGATGGGTTATTCGTATTAAAGCGATGTATTTCACACACAAGTCTTTTGAATTATTATTATTATAGTTATTATTATAGTTATTATTATTATAGTTATTATTATTATCATCGTAGTTATTATTATTATTATTATTATTATTATTATTATTATTATTATTATGAATCGCAGTAATATTAACCGTAAGAAGTTCGAACGCCTTGTTACATTTCGTCATTGAATGTACGCGTGTGTACGAGAGCGCTGCAATCTAACGTGGGCGAGAGTAAGTTCAGCCTCATCTCATGCGGAGTCACGTACGCCGTAGTGCAATTGTCATTAATCGCTCTCCAGCGTTGTTCGCAGATGGCTTCGTGGAAACCACGCACTGAAGGCGATAACTTCAGGGTACACTTCCTGCCCCAACCACTAGATATTCCTTTACCTGTTCGTGTCTCTTTTAGATTAGATTGGGAATGCTATATATTGGGTGCGTTAGCATGTTAATTTAACTGCCTGTAATTTAGGCTTCGAAAACCAAGTGGTTCCACGTTCCAGTATCACACGCGACTGACTCCGAGGATCGACTACATAGGAACGTTGAGCCTCACAGTAAGGATGAGGATTCTAGTCGTCCTCATCTCTGTTGGTCCGTTCCTTCGGGTACCTCCGACAAATTCCAGCTACTGTTATGGTATCTTGTCCTAACTGCTTTGGGCGGTGAGCCGAATCATCCTCATGAAGCTTCATAGCCATACTATCGAAGACTCGTACAGTACGCATCATGGTGAGATTTTTACACCTTCGAATCGAGCCTTAACGCGGTAGGAAGAAGAGCCGGGGATGTTCGCTATAAAAGCCACGCACGAACCCCAGAAGGTTTGAGACCCGTCGAGGCGGAGCAGGGCGGGGCGGAGGTGAGGGCAACGCGGGGCGACACACTTGGCGCCCGCCCACAACCCCACTTCCACCTCCACCTCCGCCCCCGCCGCCGCCCGCGGAGGGCAAGGGGCCAAGCGGCGACCGCCCCCCCTCTTCGCGGGGACCCCTCGCCGCCCCAAACCGGCCCAGCGGCCGAGCGGGAGCCAGGAAGCAGCGACACTTGGGAGCGAGCACGCAACAAAGGACTCGCGGGGACACCTCGCGGTGGCGCCCAACGTGGGGCCCCAGTCGGAAGGCAACGGCGCCGCTTCCGCCAGGAGCCGGAAGACGGCAGTAAGTCACCCAGGAGACGGGGTTGTAATTCTTTTTACGTGTGAGCAAAAGGAATTGGAAAAAAAATGTTTTCTTACATCGTGTGTTTCACGCTCAGGGTTCTGCTAGAAGCAACTTGTCACAAATTATTACTGCGTACATAATATATAAATTGTAGATTAATATATGTAAATAGTTGATATTAATATGTATATTGTGTATAGTAAGTAATATACTGATAAGTAATAGTCTTGTGAAATGAATTGATAAAACTACATCGGCGCCAGTCTCTGCTTCTACCAGAAGCGGAAGGAGGGGCAGCAAGTCAACCGAGGGACGAGGTTGTAATTTTTTAACGTGTCACGATTAAAGCAAAAGAAGTGTAAAATCGTTTCCTTGCATCACGACATCACGTGATTCACGATCAAAGACTGTTTGCTTGAAGCAGCTCGTTACACATTATAAATGCATGGGTAATAGAACCGTACTTTTACTTGACAATGACTCGCAGCTCCTCTTCTCTGCAAACCTAGCGAAAACAATAAAAATGTGTTTTATAAAATTTATTTTCCACGCTGCACAACAGTTCAATTCGAAACCTGAAACATCGTTAATTTTGTATTGACCAAAATTTAATAAAATTAATTAGTAAAATAGATACGACATAAATGAAGACAAAATTAACTATAAAACCTACGAAATTATAATTGAACAATCAAAATTATTTAAATGACACTTATAAAATTAATATAATGAAACTGAACAATAATTTCAAACGGTAGAAAACAAAGTGGAATTGCCTTTAATGTCAATGAGCACCCACTTGTTCTTAGCTACACCTGTTTCTAAATTTGAAGTTAAACATTGTAGAGCCCATTTCATGTTTGGGATTAGAAGTTCAACTATTGCAATAAAATCGAACCCCCCGGCAGATCGCATTCCATTAGTAGGGACACGCTGAGCCTGAGTTTGTAGTCTGGAGTACTATGTTGGTGCCACAACAAAGGAAGTCTCCGAGTCCCTAAAGGATTCTAACATTCTAAAAGTGGTAAGCTGAAACTTCATACACATAGATCGTGAAATTACCAAACAACTACTAATTTCCTTATCGTGTATATTTGGAAAAAGCAATGTTACTTGTAATTTTCTCTAGAATCCTCTACATTAATTCAATTCTCCGCATTGAATCTTCTACCACACTGAGCGCACTGAAAAGGTAATTTAGAAAAATAGACAGCATCTCTTTTTGCTTTTTTCATCTCCCTTATTTCACGTCGGTGTACGGGAAATAACGCAGGAGAATTTTATTTCGCTCAGAGTTCTGTAGTTGCGTGAACAGTGACAGCAATGTTCCCCTCATTAAAAACCAGCAGTGTGTCGCGCCGTTAATTCTTCCTTTCGGGGACGTACATTCATTGTACTCTTCCCCCTCCACCAACGCTTTTCAGTGCACAGGAGTGTCAAGATCGTTTGTAACAATGGACCAAATGACACCCCCGAAGTGAATGGTTCTAATGGCTTCGTGGGACGAGGTGCAACGAACTGTTTACACAGCAGAACGGTATAATATTCAGCAAAAATAAATTTAGGACAAAAGAGAACGAATCAATAATTTAAGCAACTCATCTGATATAACCAATTTTTTTGCAATTTCCTTATCAAATGAGTATATGTATAATGCAAGTATAATGTTGTTTCATTTTTTTCGAGGAATTCCCATATTATTTGGCATCAATCCTGGTTAAGCAGCTGAAACTATTACTGATACGATTTCACAATTTAAGCAGCCTCCAGTGAAAGTTATCAGTTATCTACAGAGGTTACCTAAGAAATCAGAAATGCTTCTAAGTCAGATATGAACTCTGTGCGAACTTCTGTCAACTACTAACACACGACTCTTCTTTAATTACTTCTGTTCTGCACAGTAAAAGCTCGTTACTACATTTAACTTTGCGCGTCTCAGAATCCTTTGCAACAGCCATTGGTCTCGAGCCAAATGCCACCACTCGCTGTACACGAACAATTGGAACAGCAACAAATTTCATCAGTTGATTTCAACAATTGAAAATCACAATGTATGCGGCTAGGAAAGAACGTAGTATTTAATAATCAATTAAACGAACAATTATAGGTCAAAATTCACATATGCAAACTTAAGAGAGATGCAAGTATGCGACGCTCAACCAAAGTTTTGGGCATATCGTTCCATCTTCATAAAATCAAGTATTTGGGATACGATATATTAACGTAACTTCGCGAGAACAAAGAAACTATTTCATTCGCTTGGACTTTTAATAATTTTATACATATTTAAATGGAATAAAAAAAGAGATAAAATAGTTAAGAAACAAAAAATTCATTTATACAAATTTGGATTAAACTAACTTGATTATTGAAACTAATGGAAGAGCGTACAGTCGACACGAACACGCACGTTAATAAACGCAACATGAGGCCCATCTCCCACTGCCTGATGCCTTACGGCAACCCCTTCCTCGAAAGTTTCACGAAGAGAAACCGGACAATCTCTTCTACCTTGTCTTCTATCTCACCAGCGCACACAGTAGCTCCTGTCAGTCTGACTCCCACTCTGGCAAAGCGAATTTCAATCTTTTATTGCCGGCAACACTATTCATAATAGGCTTGCGTAGCTAGTGAGCGCCATAGATTACGAAAAAATTAAAAATAAAAGAAAACGAGCAAGACTTGCTGCAGATGTAGAAGTAATTAGCACAGAGAGAGGGAAACGCAATGAACCTTAGTTAACTTCCTCACCCTTGCTACCGGTCTTTCGACGCGCGGACCAAACCACCAATGAGAGACCAGCAACTTTTAAACCGAACAATAGCACTTGATCGTAACGAACTCTTGGCAAATACGTGCGCTAAAACACGAATCTTTGGCGATACAAAAATCGTCAAAGCGGCGACGTTTCAGTGATAATTTTCATTCGGGGACACCCCACAATTGAATATTTGTCATAAGAACGTTGAAGTCTGATATGACAGAGACCTGCGAAGTTTTGACTTATATTCATCTCGAATAAATGTGAAAGACCTTATCAATTATTACTTGAAATCACAACTGCCCAAAGTCAGAACATAAATTGATCTAGCTTGCAGGTAAACATAGAAATACATCAAGAGAATTCAAGTGCTAGTTGTTAACTTTAGTTATGTTCTCAAACGTTTCGGAAAAATTTATTTTCAGTCCCGTGCATACATAAAAAGATCGAACAAGGCATTGATTAGACCGAGAACATCACACGCAAATCTGATGTACATTGATGATGTATATATACCTGAAATACAAAAATTCTGTGGTAGAAACTGATCGCACCTCACGCGGTTTTACATTTCATTTCGGGCGAGGCTTTCACCACGCCGGCCACGCCACGCGCCCGAAGTAGAGCGCAAAGACAAAGAAAGCCAGCCTAATCGCAGCTTCCGAGGCAGCGCGTCGCGTCGTCTGTCACCCGCGCCGACCCCGCGTTGTCCGTCACCCCGCGCTGTCACGCTGCCTGCCGGCTGCGGCCGGCGCTCGGGGGAAAGAAAGTGCGCGCCCCGCGGCGAGCGAAGAAAGCCGGCAGCGGCCCGCAGAAACGGGAGCGCCGGCGCCGGCGCTGGGAGTCGAAACGAGTACTCGCCGGCCGGCGCGGCGTGCTCACCGGCTACAACGACGCCCACCCGCTGTGTGGTCACCTCGCCCGGCGCTGGTGCAACCCGCGAAGGAAGCGGAATACAAGTCGTAACTGACGCCGAAGCTCAGGGATAAAGACGTGCTCGCGAGTTAGAAACCTCTGCCTGTGTAAGTGAAAGGCTGCCGGGAAACCGCTCAACAATTGTTTCAGCAACATAGGCACAGCCAGCAAAGAAAGCACGTCAGTCGGGAGGAAAAAAGCACAGAAGAAATGAGTACTTCACTTCGTCATTAATTGAACACTTGATTTTGGAATTTATCTGCATAATATCTTAAAAACCATGAACAGAAGTACAATAATTTTCGACGACAGTTGCATGATAGTTTCGCCAACACCGACACAGCGAGAGGAGACTGAAACGGGCAGCCAAGGGCCAAAGTGAGCTCGCGACACGGGTAGGCCTCAGCCCTTTAAATACCGGAAGATTCGTAGATGTCAGTTCAGAGCCCACGCACGCGACAGGCTAGCATTGTCAAGCCGGGCGCAGGTACTCACTATAGTGTGCGTTGCGGCGGCGCGGTCCATCGCGCGCGGCGCGGAGGCGCTGGCTCGCCAGGCGGAGCGAGCGGGGACGCCTGACGGGGCATGCGACGGCTCGCGCGGCGCCCGAACTGCCGCCTGCCTGCCAGGCGCCCGCCGCGCGCGCGGCCGCAGTCAGCTGATCCCCGCGCGCCCCGCCCACCCGCGCCTCGCCCGCCCCGCGCCCCCCCCCGCAACCGCCGCTCGTAGCGCTCGCGGTAACCTGTTGCCACGGCAGGCGGCGGCCGTTCCCACCGCGCGGCCGCCGCTGCGACGCCACGCCCCACGCGCGGCCGCGCTTCGCAGCAGCGCGCGACGCGCGCCGCCGCCGCGACCGCCCAAGGGGATCCCGCGCACAACAAAAGGAAGCGGCCGGCGCGCCGCACGCGCATACTCGGCTCGCGCCGCTCCGCGCCTGTCCCGCGCCGCCCGCGTCCGCGACACCCCTCGCCCTGCAGTTCGACCGGACGCCCGCCATAGCTACCGCAAATCCTGCACGGTATTTCAGCCCGCCACATTGAGTGCGGCCATTCGCGGCGCTCGAGACCCACACCGCTCCCCGCTAAACAACTGGTCCGCCCGCTCCCTCCCCCCACCCTCCACGATATTGAGTCCCGGGCTCCACTTCTCCCCATCACGCTGACCCCGGCGTCACCTCTCCACCCGGCTGAGATCCAGTCTTTGCCCGCCACCCTTAACCGAGTTCCGCCGGCTCCCTTCCGCTAGCAAACGACTGAGCACCACCCCGACCTCCACGTTGAACACGCGCCCCTCGTCTTCCATCCTCTCGCCATCCGCCCCGCCCCCGCCTCCTCCCACACGCTGCCCCCCTGCCCCCGCCATTCCACCCAGCTCTTACCCCATCGGGTCTTCCCTACGTCGCTTGATAAACGCTCACTAGGGCGGGCCTCGATGTGGGGCGCGCGACCGCTGCCTTCCGTCGCTGGGGTCGGGGTTCCAATCCCGGCCGTTGAATTGTTGGAATTCGGAATTCGTGGAGGACAAAGCGCGCTTGCCGCAGGTTTCGCCTACCTCCCGCTGCAACATCGCTGCCAATTCATTAGTCACCATTTCATTAAAGCAGCGCAGTTTGGGCGCTTGTGCACAAGATTAAGAGACATTGAAGAGATTGAGGATTGTAGATTTGAAAGACTTTGATGAAGGATGTCATTCTCGTATGTGATGAACGAAGAATAGAAAAGTGCTGGACAGTCCGTGGTACGTTTCTTTCCTCATCTCCAGCCTTATTTTCCTTCGCAGTAGGAATGATGTACCGGTCTGTTGTTCTTGAAGACTTCGAATCACCGGCCGCCTCTCTTTTGCACTGATTTTAAATGCGTCCGAAAATGCTCTTTTTTGCTTCATAAAAACACATGACGATGGGACTTCACATTTTTCTAATCTCATTTGATTACTTTGCCTTTCTTGAATGTAGAACATATCTAAACTCTTAGATATCTGCAAATTTCTTAAATTTTCTTCCAATCCTTCCTATGTTAAATGCTCAGTTGTATCTCTTATCTCTTCTAGTGTCCCAAGCTAACTGTAAGATCCTCAATCCTCTTATTTTTTGAACAGTAACAGTGATGTTTATTTTATTATTCTATTATGTTAAGATCCATTTCTTATCTTTCCTGGTCAATGTCTCAGCTAATTTCTAATCCTCTCTACGGTAGAAAGAAGCTCCTCAACTCTTCTGTTTAAATATTTCTTATCCATTTTTCGTATGAATCGCATCATCTTTTTTACTAATATTGAATTCACGATCATCAACTCTTTGATCTACATGTTTAAGACAAATTCTGTTCATTTATTCCACCATATCACGGGTCACTCACGCTATCATCTTCATTCCTATTCTTCTTGAAATGAAAACTGGCAACTTCCTTCCAAAACGTCCAATGTTTTACAAAGGTTCGCTCTTTATTTCTGCATGCAGCATTTATATCATCGTAAAAAAAAAAGCGGAATCTTCAATATCCTCTCTTGACTAAATGTTCTACATCCTGAGTGTCCCTTCTAGTCTTCAAGAGATAAATGGAGGGTGTTCAACACTACTTTTCTGCCCATGATAAATGCAGTCTCCTGTATTCATCTAACCTTCCGTGGCAAAAAGAGTCTCACCAATTCTCAAAGCTCAAAGCTAATGAATTGCTGAATTGCAAGCTTCTTCGCCTTTCTCAACTACAGTCTATTATATTTTATCTCCACAGACGCCCGACGTTTATAAACTACCATTAAATGAAGAGCTGTTTGAACTTTTTTCCTTTCTATTTTAGATGCATGCATCGCACCTCTTATTTCTTAACAACTTCGTTCTTCTTTTACTAACATTTCTAAATTATATTTGTCATTCAAACGCTTTCGTCGATTAGGATCTCTTGTGAAGTAAAAATTCGATACTTCAAAATTCGTAATTCATCGCACTCACAATTAGTCCGAATTAGCGAGGTAGGATATACAGTTTTGAAGACTAATTTTATGATAGAGAGGTTAGGTTATTTTACTTCGTAGTGTATGATATCGCAATTAAGAGTCTTCAGACATTTGTATGGAATTTATAACAAAATGTGTTTCTGACAATATTTATTTCCTCAGAGAACAGTCATCATTAACATCACTGCTGTCATAAATTTTATCATATATTTACTAGTTGAGTTTTCACTTATCCCTTAATTTCCTTGATTCAATCTCGATTTATTCATCTCATTCTCTAAACTAACCCTTTTGTGTATTTGCACAGTCTGCTAAACCTTTTTCTTGCCACGGACACATTGAACTAACAAAAATATCAATAGCATTAAGATAAAGAAGAAACTTATCCAATTGGCACTATATTTCTAAAGAGGACACTTATCGTTGGATATAGAAAGAAGGCAATGAGGCAATGCACTACACTTTTGAAACGAAAACTTATATTAACGTAAATGTACATTCCAATAAAGAACATTTAAAAAGTAATGTAAATCTGCGACAACTGTCAACGTCTTAGAGTTGCGTGATGTCGATATACTTCTTCCATGAAAAGCAAATCCTAACTTTTATTTGCGAGCATCGCGTAAGCATCCTCTCCCAAAATCAAACAGATCGATGCCTTCACAGTTGCGCGTGTTTTCAGAGAAATGAAAGACACGATATTTGAGAAGTATCGAGCGATCCGACCGGTCATAAAAAATATTTCAAATTTATCCATCTTCGTCCACTCCGACGCAAAATATTTGCCACTTAAATACATTAAAAATATATTGCCCATTTCGCTTTTTTCTAATAGTAAAAAATGTACACACGATTTCCCTTGGGATATGGCTATTTTTTTTACATTAAACATTTTGTCAAAATAACCATTACCTTTCGCGTTCTTGTGACAAAAAAGACGTTCGGACTTTGTTAACGGACTCCCGTTCACGATTATTTCAGTCGGAAGCCTGCAAACCCTTCGGCGGGCCAGTTGCGTGATTTTACCTAACCTCCTAAACACGTGGTTGCGTGTGAACAGCAGAATGGGCGTTTTGTCGAAAATGATCGACCGGGTCGCCTCGGAATGGAGTAATTGAAGCACTTTTCCAGCAAAATTGTCGAGACAATCGTCGTTTGCAGCCAGCTAGTTCTTCCTCATTAGCCAACCACACGCAAACACGACGAAAAGTTGAACTTTACTTTTTATAGCAATACTAAAATGTATACGTAAAAACATCTAAGTCGGGCGCTACCATGCTGTTTGAAGCCACCAAACATTCACAACTGAACTGATTATGTTCAGAAACTAGCTCAATTAACTTCTCTTAGCCCGGATATTTATTTATTACAATCCACTGAACGATTTTGAATGAATTCAATCAACACAAGTTGTTCTATTAATATCCCCGCCCGTTTACAAGGGAACTGCTCCGGCATTCGCGAGGTGTCGATCAGAGAAATCAAAGAAACTGCCGATCAAAGCAGCCGGCCGCTAGAATTCTCAACCCCACGGTGGATGATTTTCACCCAGTTACTCTGTGACGAAAATCCCCTTCACTTAGGACTAGACCCTTGAGATCTCCCGATCAGCAACGTACTGTATTACTAATTAGCGTAGAATTTTAATTTTAAGAAATTTTCACTTTTGAAGTAATCCGTCTAAGTTTAGTCACTCGTTAGTTACTTGCCACAATACCGAGAATATACATTCGCATCGCAATATCATTTAATTAGGTATTGAGTTAAAAGTAAATAAAAAATTATGGAACTGCATAACTTTAAGTGCATGAATAATGCATTTTAAGTGCTGATAAAGCCTGACGGAAAGGAGCGAAACTACATTATTACTTACATTAGAAGATACTCAGGAACTCCTTGCAACAAACGCATAGTCAACGCTGCGTTGTAAAAGACACGTCCCCCCGTACAAACCCGAGTGAAAGTCATCAGTCGAGACGTAAATATGGGAAGTCTTCAATCTTTTTGAAGTGGGAAAATTATGTAATTTTGTCTTAACTTTACTTCTATCTTATTGTGGTCAAGTATTTTAATTTGAAAATTCCGATAATGCGATGCAAATTCAAATAATTATTTTCACTTAATTGTCATATAAAATACATCCACTTATAGAAATTTGACTTTCTTAATGAACGAATTAGACCTTGATTGTATTTGGGAAATGTACAGTGGAGATCGTTTAAAGAACATTTCGGATCAAACAATCTAGTATCAAAAACTTCATATGCCAAAATTTTTAAGCTCGGATTATGAACTATGATTAGATAATCATCTTTGATCAGAATTTATTCATGCGCTAAAAATGCTGAATTCATTTAAAGGCTTGAACAGTCTTAACCGAGTTATGTTCTAACAAGAGTGGAAACACATTGGTGTTAATTACATTTTACCTCTGTCCGCCATTGTATGATGATATTCCCGTTCTTTTTTGTGCTTACATGAATATTACTAGGCGCTGGTGTATTAAGTTTGTTCATTTTTATCCGATTTGCACACGACTTCATGTTAAATCTCAAAACTTTTCAACTTTAATGTTTTATACACAGGTTCGCGTCAACATGAAATCAAAATAACTGGTAATATAAAAAGCTGTAACGAATCTTTACATTTAAAACCATAATCGTTTTCGTTTACAAAGAAATGTGTGGCTTTACTCAATCAAATTCGGTGACTTTTTCAATAAATAAAACCACTACATCCCAGATGTATCCCATCCTACTACTACACCCACAAAATGTGTTATCACTTGCTTTTATTAACAACATTATATAAACTACATTATTTATCCAAAACGAAAAACAACAAAAAAAATAATTCAAGGAAACAGGTTAATAAGTCCTCCAAGCCAAATATATCAATTTATCATAACGAAAACGCTAAAAATAAAACAATTCAATTACATTTTCAATATTTTCAGAAATATCTTTAAATCTGTTTTCACAGTGAATAGTGATTGTATTTTCCAGAATTTATAAACCCACCTCATTGCATTAGTCTTGGATGTTGTTTTTATTTCTTTAATTTTTATTTTTGTTCTTTATGGGGGTCCGTATAAAGGAGGGATTCTCTAAGAGGTCCTCCTGAAATTTTCTTTTATTGATCCTTTTTTAAGAGAATGTTTGCTTCATCGACTCCCTAACGTTATCATTGTAGTATACAGCATCCATAATCATGACACAAAGAATTGCCGTAAAGATAACAAAGTAATTCCCCAAATATTCTCTTAAATATCTGGATTCTTCAATTATCAAAGACGTGTCTATTTTTGAGTAGTGGAGTTTCTAATCTTCATTGAAATGCAATGGTCACACAATGTTGAGTGTTCTTTAAGAACTGGCCATAACATTTCTCCCGCGCGTATTACGGAGAATACTTTCATGCGCCGATAGAGTATCGTTGTAAAGGCATAGTTATAATTTCTTGAGTTTTTCTAAACATCCTAATTCCTTATTTCCGAAGGATGAAGAAGAATACGAAAGAAGAGGAGCGAATTTGTAATTTATTATAATACGTTTTGTAGAAACAGTTAATTAAGTTCATGTTTTTTTGTAATCAATGAGATCTTTAATATACTGATAAGGCGCCTGTTCATAATTCGGCTACTGACCCCTAATCGACCCCTTGATCATTGACCCTGTCAAAATTTCATCGACCCCCACGGGGTCTGTACCGGCCTCGTTGGGCACCGCTGGTATCGAGCATACGAAGAAAATTTCGGCTGTGACTTCCTTTTAGCGGGGTGTTATCTCAAGGGCTCAGTCGGTTTCTACCAACGGCGATGAAGCTTTGCGTCGCGGATCGGACCGCGGCCCTCCCTCTGCAGCAGCGTCGGGCGCAGGCGTCGCGACGGCGTAGCGCAGAGCGGAGCGGAGCCGAGCGGCGGTGCAGCTTTCGCGCACCCGCCGATGTGGCAACGCCGCACAGCCCGAGCACAGCGCCTGCTTCCTCGGCCCGAACCGCCGCTCCGCGCCGAGCGGCGTCCGGCGCCCGGAGGCTCCGGGCTTCAGTTTCCATGGTTCTCTCCGTCTCATCCTGCGGCTCGGAGGTTGTGAGAGACGGAGAGAGAGAGATTCAATGCCGTATTTCCACATTATGTACGACGTATGGTTATTCGGTCACCGAAGAATTGGGACGCTTGGAGGATTGCTTGGCTGGGATATTGCCAGTGTCCGGTGGCCGATCCAGGGATTTGTGGGCGTTGTTCCACCAAGTCAATTTTTTTGGTAAACGCTTACTCTATATATTAAAAACAACTACCATATATTGATTGGAAAGGAATATTTTCTTCACCTATCTTTCTTTTAAACTTCAAACTAACAAGCGTAATTTATTTTAGTTTTTAAAAATGTTGGGGCTAGGGGTCCTGCTGCAATTAGCTCTCAGTCTGCTGCGCAGTTTCACAGTGTTACCCTCGATGACCGTCAAGAGAGAGATTGCAGTGTCAAGAGCCGTGAACTTCCCCTTTCCCTCTTCGCCCTTCCCAAACGAATATCCTGATTATGTTTAAACGACAAGGTATACATCATACAGTAATGGAAAACAATGCATTCTGATTCTTAAACATAATTTAGTAGACACTGGTCTAGGCAGGGAAGTGATAAGTGAACTTTGTGATCGATAAAATTCGTAAAATGTACCCTACAACAGCAAGGAAATAATTACAAACATGCCTGTACTTGGCGTATTCAAGCCATAGTTGGAAGGGGACGATTGATTGGTTGAATGATTGATACGTGATTCCGGACGCGTGAACGTCCGGGCAGGCAAGTCATTAGTCCCGTGAGTTCAGGGCATATTTTATCGCGCGATGTGGTAGTGAACTTCCCCCGTGGAGGGCGAGATCCGGCGCCGACCCACACGTCAATTCGCCGAGTTTTTCCCAACCAGTCATCTCTCACCAATAGGGCACAGCCTCAGCCGAACCCGCCTCGAAGTTCCCGATTAGTTCGCCGACAAGTGTGGAGTGTTGACAAGTGTAGTGCATATAAGTGAGTGTGTGTATGTAAGGAGTGAGATTAAGACAAGGAAGAGGCAGGAAAGATAGCACGCAGTATGCATAGTGGATGCTAACTCCCGGAAAGTGGCGGTGTTCCATCCCCCTAGAACGTGAGATTCGGCGCCGTGAAGTTCTACAGGAAGGAAACTCACACAGGACAGCTTAAGAGGTTTCCCTCCTCTACGGATCTTCCCCAAGCGGTGAACCGTCCCAGCAGGGACAAGATCAAATGTAAACTCCGACAAGCGTAGTGGATGTGTATGTGCGTGTGTAAGGGGAGTGGAGGAGACACGGAAGAGGAAGGAAACTTCGCAGCCCGTGGCCCATTTCTACAGTAGTGCTCCGACATTCGCCTAGTGGAAACGAAAAGGAAAAACCACAGAAAACTATCAATGAGAGCAGCCGCCCAGAGAATACTATTCCAGCCCAGCAGCCGAATTCGACCTGGGCTAGGGGGTGGGGGGAGGGTTCATGCAGTGCAAAGCAAGCGCCGACACGGCGCAGTGGCCTATTTCCGTCATGATCCTAGCGCCGCTCGCAACGGTCTGGCTTCGGGGGCCGCCCCGTGCGCTCGCCGCTATTCATAGCCTCACAGGGGCTGCTCTAGCACCAACCCCTAGCTCGGGGGCGAAACCATTTTCCCTCTTCTGCTGCTACGCCCCTCAAAGGCCCTCACTCGCGCCCTGTGGCTCGAAGAGCGCCATGGAAAGTAGCTTTGGAACGCCCTCAATTGTTACGCGTGCTTTTGCATTTTTAAATAGCGCCACTGGCGCCCGAAATGGGAGGACAGGCGCCGAAAAACGTCCAGAGAAAAGGATCTGCCCCGAGCGACATTGCAGGCTTCGAATTAAAAACAGGAGGGAGGTGGTGAACGTGGGTAAGTAAGAAAAAATGAGAAATCATACGTACCGTTGCAATGTAAAAATGGAGTTGTAGATCAGTCTCCAGTTCCAAAAGAAAACTTATCAGAGTTTCACGAATGAATAATCCTCTTACTACATACGGCAAGGCAGTATGACTGTTTTGTTCTATTTATGCAACACTGACAGAAAACTACGAAGTGTGCTACTACTGGATAAGGAAATAGGGATCCCCCGCACAGGCTTACATATTTATGATGAAAAAATAATGAGATGTTTGCAGGTTATAATGGAAGGGTAACAGCAGAAGAACCGGCAACCCGCAACACTTCTCGTGCGTAACTCAGAAACAGTGTATTCCAGGCTCTAAAAAACAGTTCGTATCCACAATTTAAAAATGATTTTTTGTCGTAATATAGGAAATGAGATCTTTTTAGACTTTCTATTACTTTGGGGGAAGGGGGCACTTCTTTGCACCATGGGTTGTCAGAAAGGTTCTAAGTTCAGCTCCAGCTTGAAGTTATTATGATAAAGACTAGAAGTGAAGAATGTTCGAATGGATCCAAAAATTAATTCAATAATAATTGTTACCCTATAATTTAAAAAATCCATTTAATTTCGATGGTTCATCTTCTCAGCGCTTAGGACAACCTACGTCCCCAGACACTGTTCAAGTATGTTTCTATTCTAAACATGTGCTCCTACAGAACATACTTTCTCGTATTATTTCTAAATTTACAATATCCTAAAATTCAGAGTTCAGTGGAAATGGAATCCGCGGCATTAATTTATGCGTCCTTTCTATTCGTGGAAAATATTTCAAGAAAAAAATTGACGCAAATTTTTACGATATGTTTTTGATAAAATGCATTAATTCTAAACACAAGTTATGCGAAAACTACTCTATTATTGGAGCAGACTTCGTTTAAAGCAAAAATTTCTATCTTCAATTTTGTAGTTTTGAAATGGTACCCTTTTTTGGCAAATTTTCGAAAAGACGGAGGGTTTGTCGAAAATGGGAGAAGCCACAATATTTTAATCGTCCCTTGATACATACATGAAGAAATTTTTTTTAAAAAGTGCACTTTTAGAGAAAAATATTGTTTAAAATATTTGAAATGCTTATATTTCATGTAAAATTATGCAAAAACGTACTCATGTTTTTTTTTTTCTTTTTTTTTCATTGTACATGACTATTTCAAGATCTGTCGTTAATGAAGAGGTTTCACGAAGAAAAAATAAAAATATCCATTTGAAACTCACGAAGTTTTGAAATAGTTCAGATCGATAAGGGAATATCATACTTGAAGAATATCAAGTGAACGGTTTAGACGCTAGCGTGGACCACAGACGTACAAACAGATAGACAGATTTTATGCCGTCAATCAATTTTTCGGTATCAAGGACCCACAAAACATGGATTCTGGCTTTACCACATGTTAAAGGAATTAATTGACTGTAGCTAATTTATTTACTTTGGCGTTGTAATGCGTTGTAAACCATTTCAAAAGTTCTATCTAAACCCTCATAAAACTCTCATACACGTTTGCAATGATATCTCCCTACAAAGCGAACAGAATTAATATCATTTACTGTTATCTAATTTTGGAATTATCGCACAAAAATTGTCTGACCGTATAAAAATTAAACTGAGTGAACTACACCTCCAATTACATAACAGGTGGATGTTGAAGGGGTGTCTCACTGAAGTAAATGAGATTTAATAACCTCATTTTCTTATAGGAAACACCCTAAAAATATGGCGCTTTAACAAACAGACTGTACAAAACGCCATCGCACAGTTTTACAGTTCCAGCCCGTGTCAATGGTCGAGCGAAAGGGTTGGCAAGAGCGGAAATTGGCGTTCGCGTCATACGAGCAAACAGCACCGCGAGGAGCCGGTACGGCCAGCCTCCCCTGCTGTTGTGGCAGTTGAGGGTTTGCCGGGTAATTTCGTCCAATTGCAAACAGAATTTAATTTTGGCTAGAAACGATTTACCAGTTATTTAATGTCATGGTATTCAAAGGGGAAATTGGATTGAGCAGCGAATTAATTACAGTTCATCGTTAACAAGCGAAGGGAAGCATTACCTGAATATTGGCAGCAATGGGTGTTTTTATTTCAGTATCCGCCCTGTAAAAGCGCCTCTGACAGGAAGCGACACCGATAGCACGCCATCATCGAGGTGGCAGCTCTAGCACATGACGGACAAAATGAGTGAGATACATTGGGAGTGAGAGTGAGATAGAGAGACTGATATGAGAGATATAATGAGAGTGAGAGTGAGGTAGAGAGTGAGGGAGTGAGACACTGAGAACGAGATAGAAGGAGAGTGAAATAGAGAATTCGAGGTTTTGTAAAAACTTTCTGATCCGGGTACCCCAAACGAGTATTTTCGTCATAATCTGTCCGTTGTTTTTTTGCAGCATAGTGTGACGTCATGGATACTCCACAGCGCCACAGACACAAGAGCTTTCGTAAACAAATATATTTATTAACGAAGAAAACAAAACAAAATATAAACAACTTAATAATTTACTTACACCTCTAGCTCCTGAGAGACACTACCCTGATCGCGAAGCGAACTAAAAACCCGATTGAAGATGGTTTTGATTGTGGCATTCGCCACTCCTACTTTTGAAGCGCGCACAAAAGCCTAGCTTCTCCGTGACCGGAATGTCAGCGCTCTGGGACACAAAGTCCGTTCTGGGCACCAACGGCTTGGTTTGCTCGATCGCAGGAGCGATTCTTAATCCGATTGAGAATCGGCGTGAATTCGTGGCACTCAACGCACTCTTTCACCTCGGAGCACGCACACAGCATTGCTCCCCGTGACCGGCAGTCACCCAAGGACAATAAAAGTCCGCAGCATTCGTCAACTAATGAACTCCATGCCTGCGAGCCTGGCTCGCATAACCGCACCGTCTTGGGCGCAAGTATTTGTGCCACGTACCGAGGTTTCTCCGCACCGTTCTCCAGAACCTACCGCTAACTGGCTTCCTTTTTTCCCGTACACTCAGTTATATAGGCGAGGCCCCGACGTGAACCTCCCTACGTCACGCCACCCCCTCGCTTGTTATAACAGTGAAAAGCTTCTATACAGCCCGGAAGACACCCAAAGCCTTGTGTCTCCCGTCTACCGCGTTCTT
>BOPP01000092.1:2390249-2401312 GCA_017312745.1 Gryllus bimaculatus
CCTACAGCCAGCGCGGGCTTCGCAGGCGCAAGGCCGGAGCACGGCCCACTCGCATAAGCCCTGCGCCTCCGCTCATTGAGCTCGCCGAGCGGACTTCTCTCTCGCCTGGCCAAGCCTCCACTCCTCGCCCGCCCCTTCTATCCCTGCTCCTCCCCTCCTCTCTCCATCCCACTCAGCACCGTCACCTCACACATTCACCCTCCACGCCGTCCACCTCGCCGTTCACCTCACCTCCGCCACTCCCTCCCGCTCAAACCCGCCCCCACCTACACCACCTCACCCCCGCCCCTCTAGACGCCGCCTCTACGCCGGCCCCTTCCACGCCGCCGCCCCCCCATACCGTCCCGACCTACGACACTCTCTAACCCTCTACGCCTCGCCTCGAGCCCTCCCGCCTTTTCGCCCCCACGTTCCGGTCCCAGTCCTTTTCTACCGCCCTCGCTCCGTCCTTGCCCTCCCACCCTTCCTTGCCCGCGAAGCCCCTGCGCGATTTGCGACCATCCGTGAATCGCGGGGCGCGACATGCAATGAGCCCTCCGAAGCGCAATGCGAATCAAGACTGCCGCGCTTAACACAAAAGTTCATTACATTTTTTCTAAATTTTCTTTACTTTTTACTTTCAGTTTTTAAGTTCAGACACCTGCGTGGAGCAGACAAAGTTAGATCCAATCTGGTTGAGCCTTTTGTCGTTACTATCCTGTTCCTTAGTCTTGTATGGGTCGTCTTCAGAGGTCTTAATATACAATTTCCAGGTGTGTACTTGGCGTGCGTTCGTGTGTGGTCTGTTGTGTGTGTGGTGCGCGTCTGCGCGGCCGTGCGTTTCCCGCTGATCGCGGTGCGTGTTGTTATCAAGCCCATGTCTCAATCCATATTTATTTTCTTGTCGGTCCGTCGAAATCACTTAAATACAAATATATATAGTACGAATATGTATAATGTATATATATAATAATTATATACTATAGTTATATATATAAGCAGAAGACCGCGTGGCTGTAGGATTAGGGGACGTCGACCTCCACGCCCCCCATCCCCACCCCACCCTCGACGCCCGGGAGCGTCTAACTTCTCCAAGACACCTCCTCTACTCCACTACTTCTCATCCGCCACCTTTTTCCTTCCCTTCATCGCCACGCATGTTTCATCTGTGCAGTCAGGCACGTCCGCCTTCAACTGCCCAACCAGCAACGATTATCCTCAACTGTCCAGCCACGTCTTCAACTGCCTGCCACGTTTTCCCCGTCCTTACAAATTGTCCTACACCTTGCCCTCCCTTAACATCTACGAAAAACCTGTAAATAAGATGGGGTACTGAAAATAAAGCTATTACGTCTTTTCACTTTCTCTCTTTACTCGCGACGGGGTAGCAGCTTTGTGACTGAAGATGTGAGTTCGCATAAACCACTGTCTCTTTTAAATGTTTGAACGTTATTCCCGTACTTTTGCGTAACTGTCAAATTAATATTCGCGTCCTTTAGCAAAATTTGATTTCGTAGACGTTCTTGTCTTTGTCTCAATGCGGGCGGCCGTGCGGGCGATGTGGGTCGCGGCATTTGAGGCGCGCTTCCCTTTCTAATGACGCGGCGCACGTGGGGGCAGAAGGGGGGGGGGCGATCTGGGGCGTGCGCGCTCATGAGTGGCCCGCCCCGCCTCACCACCGGGCCCGCAAGGCCGCTGCCTCCGGAGCTCGTGCACAGGACCCATAAAAGACTTTTCAAATCATATTCCACTTCAGATTGATCGATTAGTAATTCCGCGCGCGTCATTAGTCCCGTAAGTATAGTATATGTTTAACGCAGGATGTGGCGATGTACTTTCTGTTCCTGATGACGAGATTAGATGCAAACTTACACATCGCTCCGTTTTCCCCCCATCTCGGTATCACGCATCAGCGAGGAACCCCCCAGCCGGGACACGCTCTAAACTCCCAATGGGTTTCGGTACGTGTAGTAGTGTAGTGCATGACAGCGTGTGTAGTGTAACGGCTGAAGATAGGTCAAGGAAAGGAGAAGCGAAGATCGTGCGAGTTCCGTGGTCCGTTTGTAATGGTGTTGCTCCGGCATTCGCCTGGTGTTGAGGGGAGAAACCACGGTAAACTACAGATCGGAGTCGCCGGCCACGAATTATTCTCCATACAACGGCTCATTTCAATCTGCCACAATTTTTTTTTCGACCCACCCTAACCAAATATTTTAATCTAGGTCGAAAACCCTGCCAATATCGTGACTCGAACCCTAACACTTCCCAGTAAGACGCTCTTCAGTAATGTCAACTGATGCCCTGAGCTAAGACAGCTCCAGTTTAGACATATATGCTACTTTAGAAAATTTGCAACTATTATTTTTTCTTATTTATTATTCATTACTTAGGTTTTGGTACATGGGTTTTTCAACTTCTGAGTTCATGTTGAGCATGAATGCAAATTGAGAAATGGTGAATAAAAGGAAGGGAAAACGGGAGAACCCGAGAAAATCTGCAGAGAGCAGACTTTGTGCGCCAGAAATTCCACTTCGAGGCCAGCGGTTGCGTCTACGATAACCATCGCGCCTGGAGTCCCCAAAGGTGAGTGCTTATTGCAAGGATACTGCATCTAAAATTTCACATATTGTGATTAATACTAAATACTTCTGAATTTGAATCATTTTGTAAAATTATTTAAAGAGATGTAATTGCCTAAACATGTAGAATTCTCCACAGGACAAATAAAGAAAAACCCAAGTATTTTTTAGAACCAAAATCCATAGATAATAATTTCATAATTTAATAATTATTTCTACTTCATAAAACAAAACATTTTTATCAATATATATATAATGTATGTAATCATTTTCTTGGAATTGTTCAATTCTTTTCAAATGAAATTCGTATAAATAATTAACAAAATAACTAATTAATACTTAATTAGGGCTCTGAATGCTGTGATGCGATAAAACCGCACTGACAACCACAATAGCAATTCTCGACATCTGTAAACAGCGGGAAAGGCTTGCATATGGGAACAGGTTGCACTGGTGCTGTGCCAAGCACTTGATCGTCGCTGTCGCACGTGCGGCTCAACGGTTGAAGTTGCGGTTATTACAAAAATAGGGTTTAGGTGATTCCTTTTTTTTAACTCTCACAACCTGGCAGTTATAACCACGCAAAATAACCGGCCTCTGTTTTTCGTAAAATAATAATGGTTGTACACAAGACTCATTTTTACATTAAGTACGTGAAATGATTGAGATTCGGATTTTTTTTTGCCGAGACTTGTTGATCCTGATGGAGAACACTTTTTCTACAATTGAATAAAAGTACTTCGATAGCGAATCGTGATTTGTTTAATCTGTAGCCTGACTGGCTATTGAAACAATGCGCCAACCTCCTGTGAAATTGTCAATCTTTCTCGGTGACAATATCTTTTTTAGATGTCTTAAGAAAATATGATTTTGATGAGACGCTTCGTTACTGCTAAGGAGTTTCTTGACGATTTATCTCCTGCACTTCGATTTTTTGAAGTGGCCGATGGCATTTGATCATTGTTACACCTCCTGCCATATAAAATGAATATTTTTAACAGTGGTAGACACATTTCAGAAACCATGATTTCCATTGAGAAAGACGTGTGCGAATTAATTAAAAATATTAATTTTGTAACGCAAGAGGTGTAATAATGACTTAAAGTCATCGGCCATGTTAAAAAAATTCCAAGTTTAGTTATAACGTCCAGGAGGTTGTGCTTAAAGGAGCCAAAATGGCGAGGCTATTTCTATAAATTCCCGAATAAAAAAAACTACTTTTCGAAAAAGCGAAGAAAAATGAAAATTTTAAAATGACGGGTTTGGTGTGCAAATTACGACTACTCTGCGCCGTTCGCGCTGCCTCCAGCAGATTTTAATCCGCCTAACCTTACCAGCCAGTCGTCAGAATTGCAATGCTCTCGCTGCCCACATAAAATACAACTGACCTCCTGAGATATAATAACACTTCGAGCCTTGGAAATGCGAATAAAGTTGTAAAATACACAGGCAGCGACTAGATCGAAAAAATTACAAACAATCACTTTCTACTGGAATATATTGTAAAGGCCAAATCGGTAAAGAGCCTATTTATTGCTAATAGAATTAGGAACGCCCTGGTTTGTTTTTTTTCCACCTGAAGTGACTCGCTTTGTGCACTGTATGGTCTTTTCCATCCCCAGCAACGGCTCGTCAAGAGTCGGGCTACGGACCCACCCGCCCGCGGGCAGGCGGGCAGTTTTTTTACGGCGCGGCGCGTGGTCGCTGCGATGCTTCACATCGCGCGATTTTTTTTGTCTTCGCCGTCCACTCCGCCACATTTCGATTCAGATGGCGGCGCGGCGCGCTCGCCCTCATTATGAGCGACCGGCCGCGGAGCGGGGCGGAGCGGGCGATCAAGAGCACTCGAGGCCAGGCCAGGCCGCCCCGCTCGCCGCGCCGCTCGCGGCCGCCAAGGCAAACACTCCTCTCGCCATCAAAATGGTTTACTGCTCAAGTGGAGTTCTGTACGTGCGCTGCGAGTGGACTAAAAAAGCGCACTTCTGCTCGATGGACGACGGAACGTGTGTGCGCGGAGGAAAGGGGGCTCCAATGTATTTTCTTTTGTTTCTCGGAAGCCAATTATGAGGCTTCTAGAGACAACCATGAAGATTACGTTATAAAAAAAATTCGATGAAGTAATTTTAAGTTGGGTAATTTCTTCTGCAAAGAATGAAGATATTAAGTTTTTACATTTCGATATAAACATTAATGTACTGCAGTAGATATTTGTTTGAAGATTTAACATTTATATCAACAGATTAAATATTAAACATCAATGTTAACAGATTAAACATTAAACATCAATGCTAACAGATTAAACATTAACCATCAATGCTAACAGATTAAACATTAACCATAATGCTAACAGATTAAACATTAACCATCAATGCTAACAGATTAAACATTAACCATCAATGCTAACAGATGAGCAATTGCTTGATTATTTTACATTGTTTTCACCGAAGTTGATGCATTTTCTTATCCAATTGCCCGACTGATTTAGCAACATTGTCGCCGTCTCCGCAGTTTCTCTGACCGGCAAATCCTAAAGGCGCTCCACATATTCGGCATTCGCCGAGCAGCGAACTATTTGCTCCCCCTATCCCGAACAGCTGATGTGTTCGGCGAATGTTCGCTCCCTTTGATGTGTTTTATAAAGGCAGCAGGGCAAGCACCATTGTTCGTAGGCAAATAGAACCACCAAATTATTTCGGCCGAAGCGATCACACCCACAAAATTCGAGCAAGGAAACAAAATTCAGATCTTGGGAAGTTTTCCTTTTTTACAGAACAATTAGTGATTGGAACAGTTTACCTGCAGCAGTTTTCAAAGCTTTTCCTCTCAGTGTCCGAAGTTTTAGAAACAAGTTAGAACAAGATGTCAGTAACAGATATTTAAAGAGTATGTGCTGCGTAGTGCGGTGAAGTGCTGTGAAGTGCTGTGAAGTGCTGGTCAGTGTAATTCAAAGCAAAAAAGTGTAGTGTAGTGAAGTGAAGTGAAGTGCGGTGAACGTGTTCAATGCACTTTTCAATGCTGCTTTTCGTCTTGTACTGTATTGTACGGTATTATTATTATTATTATTATTATTATTATTATTATAATCATTATTATAATTATCATTATTATCATTATTATTATTGTGTTGTAATTTTTGCAATTATTGTCACTTAACTGGCACCGGGTCATACCCAATTGCTGTCATAATAATAAATGTATGTATGTATGTGTAGCAGGTAACTCATCCACACTACTCGGGATTCGGCGAGCGGTTGCTTCCAATTCGCCGCATAACAAATGAGTGGAGCCGCCTTAAGATTTTTGAGTCCGAACGGCGGCGAATTTTCGACACTAGATATATAGCAGGGCCGGATGCAGCCGCTGTCTGGAGATAATGCTAGCGGGTCGACGGCTCCGATTCATAGATTTCCGTTTTTTCTCCGTTGAATACCAGGCGAATGCCGGAGTGAACTAACAAACGGCCCATGGTCCGCGCGCACTCTTTTGCATTCCGCTTCCTTGTCCTATCCTCGGCCCTTACTCTCTCTCTCTCTCTCTCACACACACACACACACACAAATTTACATACACTTCACTACCACACATGTTGGAAGACCAGTCACGAGTTTAGAACTTACACCTGTGCCCCACTGAGAGAAGATACCTGGAGAAAATTCCTCGCATGCCGACGTATAAGTCAGCTCCAGATCTCACTAACCAGCGGGGAAACACCACCTCGGAGATAAAACATTCACTACACTTAGAAGACTAATGACCACAGCCGTTGACGTACCAGAAAACATCAACCAAACGTATCCTATTATAAATCCCCCGTTCTCTTTATAACTCATTGTCTTCATTACAATCCATTGACTTTTTTCCTTATTTATTTCTGCAGGACGGATAGATAAAAACATTACTCAAGAAATATTTTAAGTTTCTCCATTGCCAGTGGAGGGCAGTGTTCTGAAAATATCTCAAAATATTACACAAAGAAAGAGGTAAAATTGATGCAAAGGATATATCAATAGTTCGTAATGTTCTATGCTACTAAGGAAATTTAATATTTTTCGTCAGCTGTCTACCATCAACGCCTTTGACGATTCGTTAAATTCCTTTTGTAAAATTATTGTGTATGAAATGCGTGCATTGAACTTTTTTTAAGCGGCGCATGTGTAATAATATAGGAAATAATTCTCATGCTTAACTTTTTAACATAATGTATTAAGACATTGAGCCCAGAACTAGCTTTTACTACAAAAAAAATAATTATGAACTGAAAATTCGTCAATTAATTAACGCAGCGTCATTTCTTAACAAACGTGTTACTGATACGTAATGAAGCGACAAATAATCCAAGTCTGGAAAATAAGATCGTCAAGACCAAGTTGTTGACGACGATAAATGAAATCAGCGGTAATACTAGAACTCATCGCAGACTGAATGATTACACCAACCTCTTTCAATGTTAGTGTCACTAGCGCTCAAATGACATTTAGAGCAGGGTGTACATCCTGGGGCGCAACCTTGGAATAAATTTCTGACTCCGCTCGTTCATTTTCTGCTTGCTTCATAACAATTCGGACTGCCACTCTAATCTCCGTGTATAGGCAAGATAGCTTCACCTGCACTCTTCAAAGAAATCATTGCTAGTGTCATAGGGGTGATAACTTCCTTGACGTTTCGAACGGTTCAGCAGCAAACTGATACCGCCAATGTCATGCCAAGGAGAGGCGCGACACTCAGCGAAACTCGGCGATGGAGTTCCCCGGGAGAACCTTGTTCCACGAATATCTCGTCTGAACACCTGCCACCCTCAGACAATGATCAAGGTGCTCCTAGGGTGGTGATACCTACTACTCACATTGTTCCTATACAAGGTGACAATAAATTTTAAATTTAAATTCCACAAGGAGTCAATAGTCCACATGGAGTTAAATCTCTCTCATTTCCATACACGTTAGAGGTTTACTTCTGTTGGAAGAGCGTTTCAGTTGCGGTTCTGTTACATTTAAAATCTTCTGGGACATCTTCGACATTTTTTCTTATCTGCTTGCGAATTGACGAATTTTTAATTTCAAAAATATTTCGTTTTTGAAATCGAATCCTCATTTTTCCTGCCCCCTCTCCCGTTTACTCTCTTTTTTTCAATTTCCAGTTTCTTTTTCTGTGTGGATTTCACATTCGCAAACCACACTCCTCACTCCAAAATTACGGTTTTTTTGTTTTTTTTTATTTCAGCGTTGTCAGAGATGACGGACGAGGGTTGGTGGATCACGGATGGTTGTCATCACGGTGGTGCTTGAATCCAAAATTTCATTCATTGCTGGAAATTTGCAATTTTTCATCACGCAAAATATTTTGCACCGCACTTCCAAAAATGTTCTTTTAATACGAATATAGAGAAAACTGATTTTTATTGTAATAAGTATCTATTCGACTTGTCCAGCAGACCATAGATGTAGAGAGTTCGTTTTACTGATCGAGCTACGATTCCATTTCAAATCAGTATTCACGCCAAGATAAAAAAAAGCAAAGTAAAAATTTCGAGCTAATTTCCTGGACTTCAGTAACCTCTCTTGAGTATGAATACTAGTTTCAATGGAGAAGCAGTTCTTACTCGAATTATTTTTAGAACACATATCCGAGAGTATTCAAGCGTGTTTGTGGACGCGAGCACGCAATTGCAGTCTCTCGATGCCGAAAAGTGCATACCTCCGAGCACTAATGAGCTTTAGCAGCGGGCGCTGATTTAGCAGAGTCCGCAGGCGAGAGGAGAGAGAAGCCTGGAATGCCAAGTGTCTCCTCGGCGCTGCTTCTCGCCATTTATTGGCGAATGGGTGGCATTTGAAAACGCGACCACTGCAGGCGTCCACTTTCTACGCTTACACAGTGTCTCCACTTTCTCGAGAGGTAGCAAGAATACTAGAGAGAATAATATTTATTTTTTTCGAGTTATCTTGGCTGATCAATCAGTCGCAGATCGTAAACGTGAAACTATATAATAAAACTTTTATTAACCTTAAATTGATTCTTAAAATACAACATTACGTTACAGGTACATCTTTATCGGCACAGTAATTGATTTCGTAGAAACAAAGTGGTGTTTATTGTTTTGCAAGGACAGATTACACGTAAAAAGTCTAGCAAATGTTCAGAACGCATTGTGGCGACCTCGAGAGAGAGTTTATTTTCTCATCTGGTTGAGAAGCGTCGAACATGACAGGCTGAGAGAAGAAGAGCTGGGGAGGCAAGCTTCTTCCCGGGGAGGAAAAGCGAAGCGAAGTGCGGCGAGCGGCGGTTGGCTTCCAGGCAACTTTCCTAAACCGCAGCGCAGGCGGAAAAAGCAGCGGCAGGATGCACCGGTCGCGAATTATAGCGTTGTTTGACGAGGTAAAGGGGGACCGATGAGGGGCGAACGATGAGGTGCGAAAGAATGAGGAACGACAACAATGAGGGGAACAATGAGGGCAAAGGATGAGGGGCGAAAAGGATATAGGCGGCGACAAAGGATGAGGGAACATGAAGGTGAGACGATGACGGGTGAGACGATGACGGGTGAGACGATGACGGGTGCAGACGATGACGGGTTGAGACGATGACGGGTGAGACGATGACGGGTGAGACGATGACGGTGAGACGATGACCGGTGAAAGCGATGACGGGTCGAGACGATGACGGGTGGAGCAACGCATGATCGGGGTGAGACGATGAACGGCGTGAGACGATGACGGGTGCAGACGACTGACGGGGTGCAGACGAATGACGGGTGAGACGATGACGGGTGAGACGATGACGGGTGAGACGATGAAAGGGTGAGACGATGAAGGGTGAGACGATGAAGGGTGAGACGATGAAGGGTGAGACGATTGAAAGGGTGGAGACGTGAAGGGTGAGACGATGAAGGGTGAGACGATGAAGGGTTAGAGACGAGAGGCGTGAGACGATGGAGGGTGGAGACGATGGAGGTGAGACGATGGAAGAGCTGATCGAGGACGCAGGCGGGTGAAGCGTGGCGGAGAGGAACAATTGTTAATTTGAAACTAGTCGGAAGCTTTAGGGTGATATTCCGACTTTGCCCTGGGTATTAATAAAAGAATTTGTGGATACCAGAGAAGAGATCAGAACAGCTGCGCGCTGAATTCTCCACCAGACAATGGCTGAATTCGACTCGAATGCCACGTGGCGGGCTTATGATTCAAGCGCTCTGGCCTTGTGGGCTGCCCGTCCTCCAGAGCGCGCGAATCGCGTCACAGCCGCCCGAGCCACCGCCGCCGCCTCCCGCCGCACCGCCTAGCGGCGCGCGGCTGAGCGAACCATTCCCCGGCGGCAAATCGGCAATAAAATATCCGGGCAAGATGGCGGCTCCAATTGTAAGCCGGCCCGAGCGCGAAGCCCACCGCTCAATAATACGCCTCTCCGCTTATCAAGCCTCCGCGCCGCCTCTCCTTGGGCTACTCTCTGTTCCGCGCCGTTTCGGCCGCCTCTCGCTCCTCGCCATCAGCTTCTTAGTTGTGGATTTTGCGTCGGAAATTCCTAAACGTGTAGGGCTTAGAATACAAGTATTGAGGTGAACATAGTGAATTTTGGAAGGGAAATATGGTGCTGAAAATGTAACACACCATTGTTAGTTTCTTGTGAATTCTCGGTAAGTTTATTTCTAAGTTTAAAAGAAATGTGACGAAATTAAGAACTTGGTTTTTTCACTAAGGATTGAACAGGCATTCTAACAATACGTTCCAGATAAGTCGGCCCGAATACTATCAAGGAAAAGACAAGTAAAAAAACAAAAAAAAATGTGTTAAAAGGAACCAGCTAATAATATTGCCACCTAGATATGAATTGAGATAGTAAGCAGGCAGAAGGAGCGATTGTAAAAGAAGGAAAGGGAAGAGTACCAGAAGAAATGATAAGATGAAGATAGAAGAAAAAAGAGGATAGAAATAATACCAGCTTAAATCCTTCGCAGTAATTTCGTTTCTCATAACATCGGTCCTTCAGTGTCTACCCAGTTTCATTTGGAGACAAGAGTCCTGATTTGACCGCATCTGAGCTTTTTCCCGATTACCATATTTCTCCAGCATCCTTTAAAGCAGGCAATTGTCTAACCCGCAATCATCTTTGCCTTGTTTTCATATTATCCGCTATCCTTTTTCAGTCCACCTCGTCAATAGTCACTTTGCCACTTCTTGAAGAAGCCCAAAAAGAAATATTATGATGTTCAACATGCGATTTAACGTCCCAGGCCGAGATGCTGATATTACAAACCCATATTCTTACAACCAAGCATTACGGCGCTCTCCTAATAGCTACAAAGTAGATTATAATGATAGACACAAATTGTTTCTATTAGACATAAGTTGGGTAGTGAAACAGTTACAAGCGCTGCTTGAGTTCTCTAAAGCGTGCACTTTCGTGTCCTATTTTTGTATGATAGGTTAATTAACAATGTAGGTTAATGAAAAAAATCTAAGACTTCGCGACTCAAGAATTCTTTCAGAAAAACTACCAACTGAGTAGGCAGTT
>BOPP01000092.1:2409111-2422948 GCA_017312745.1 Gryllus bimaculatus
GTGGGGGGGGGGGGCGGAGGGCGCCAGGCGGGTACACCTGGACGGCCGCCGCGAAGCCTTGTCTTTTGCCTCAACAACTCCGCTGCCTCCGTGCCAACAATCGAGGCGAACAATCGCCCCCTGTCCGCCACCTGAGAACTTTCCTGCTGCGATTTTTCTCGCGCGCGAACAACCACACGCCGCTTGTAATTAGGGACCCCGCGAATACACACAGGGAAAGAAATAAAAGGAAAAAATACTTCTTGCCATCGGGCCAAAACAGTGTTGGAATCTTAAGTTCAACAATGTAAACCGTTTCACAACTCCCCACCATTTTAAATTACTTTCGAATGCTCCACTTATTACTATTTGTAGTGGAGAGATTTTAATCACTGTTAGTTAATTTATAAATTTACAGATTATGGACGACCGAAAGGATTGGAAAACGTTTGAAGATGAATTTGAAGAGGTAAAACTGTTACTGAACGGGTTCTGCGGTGTTTACAGAAGTTTCAGACATACATTATAGTAAATTGTCATTTTAGAAATAACTTTCGGAAGGACAGTGAGAATTCGTGTTTTCTTATTAATAAATATTAATATGATCAAAATAATGGCCTATAATATAAAAGGTAGAAGCTCCCAAGAGCCTTTATATATATTTTATTTTAGGTGACATGTTTCAGTGAGAGGCACAACATAAATGAAAGTTCGGTACAAGAGAAAGACATTACAGAAGTATTTTTGTCTTCCACGTCATCCCTTCCCCCTACAATTAAGTCCTACTTTTCATGAATTCTCTCATCCACATCACGTAAGTTACAGAAAAATTTTAGGTACAATTCACAGTTGGCGAGACGGCTGAGAATTTTATTCCATTTCCCTCGCCGCCTGCATACGCAAGCCGCGAGCACTCGTTTCCCTTCTCTTTCCATAATTACACTCTCGTCTCCTTTGAAAGCAACCAAATACAGTGGCCACTTCATACGCCTAACTACAGGGCCCCGCAGAAGGCGAAGTCCTCAGAGACGCACGCGCACAAAGCGAAACGCGCGGGCGCATCTCCACTCCCCCTCTCCCGCCACGCCCACTTTCGCTCTTCCGCCACTCTCCTCCGCGCGTCTTTCACTCCCCCGGCCCCGCTACCGCACTGCCACCGCGCCTGCCCCCGCCGTCCCGCTCCGCCCCGAGCCACCCCTTCGCGTCGCCCCCACACCGTCTCCCGTGCCTCCACCCGGCGGCCTCCCGCCACACCGCTTCCCACACGCCTCCCCCTCGCGCCGCGACATCACGCCACATTTCCCATGGGTCGCTCTCTCCCTCTCTGCCTCGTGCTGCCACGCGCCGCAGTTCTTGCTGTGTGTGGCAACCCGCAACTCACTTCCACCTCCTCACCACCCCGCCGAATTCGCCCCTCACAACAACTACCGGACCATACGTGATGCCGTTACAGTGACTTTTGACGGTCCTCGGGTTCCAGTCCCGACTGAATCCGCCGTTGTCAGAATGCTTACCAGGCGAATGCCAGAACACTCCTTTAACAAAAGGGTCAAGGACCGCGCGCAATCATCCCTTCTTTTTCCTTGTTCCTATTTCCTACGAATACACACAGTTTGTTGTAGTACACTACCACACATTCGAAGTTCAGCAGAGTACCGGCTAGGGCGGTATCCTACTGGAGGAGATACCTGCGAGAGGAAGCTCCTTAAGCCAACCTCAATGTCGGAGCCAGACCACACGTTTCAGCAAACGGTGGGGATTTGTCATCTCCAGACTGTAACATGCCCTACACCCACGGGACAAACTACCTAAGTAGTTGATGGACCCGGATACACGAAATACTTTCTCCTCATTCTGTCCAACGCTGCCTTACACTTTTCGACTCTGCCCCTCGTAGATGTACTCTGTCCAGTCCCTGTCTTGCCTCGCGTCGCTCCGCGTCCTGTCATCACTCTCCCACTTCGTGCCGCCCCGTTTGCGACGCCGCGCGCCACCCCGCTGCGAACAAGTAGCTCCATCCAGCCCAGAAAGAGCTCGCTCCGCTTCATTGAGGAGGCAGCCTTTTATTTGGGTCCGCGGCGGGCTGGTCGTGACGCTTGATGGAAGGACGAGTCCCGAGGGCTGGGACGAGGCAGCCGAGAGGGCGAAAGACGCTCTACACCAGAGATGCTCGAATGCAAGAATTGGGGCCACACTTCCCCGCGGTGGCTCGCAGTAGTTGTCACTATCTAGACTAGAGTCGATCGCGCCCGGTCCCTCCCTCTTCCCGCCGGGCTTATTCTACAAGCAGTGGGCCGCGTTGGTGGGGTGAAGTGAAGTGCTGGGACATGACACGCCAAGTCACCCCTCCTCCCGAGCACGCTATACCACGCTAATGCTCATAAGGAGATTGCGTCGAGTGAATGTCTGCTAGTGTGTTGCTTTGTCGGGCAACGGAAACTGTCAGAGACAAATTTATCACAACTTGCCTATCACATTTACAATGTATTTAATAATTAGACAATTCGTGTTTAGAAGAGATAACAGTGATAACAGTTCTACTCTCCACGTTTACGTTACAATATTATTATAAATATATTTCTGAAATCTAGAATAAATTAGTTCTAGCATTCACTCTCCTTCGTTATACGAATGAACTGAATAATATCTAATATTTATTAATTATTAACGAGGCTTCAAGAACCGAGCCTCTTCATAGTGAGGGTTTTCATCGTTTATTAACGATAACTTTGTATCTCAACATCTCCCAAAGATTTTTACCGACGAAATAGGACAAATTACACAATTAAACGTCATTACATTGATTACAATTGCCACGTGTTTACAATAGTGCTTTTAAGTTTATGGAGTAACATTTTATATCCTAGTATGTAGCAGCAAAAAACTTCTACGTTAAATTTGATACTATTCGAAATTTTATCGAAATAAAAAGTATATCGAAATAAAGAGCACTTTTACAGATAACAATACTTCTAATGTTTCATTATACAGAAATACGTTTGTGAAAAATATTAAAGAAGAGAAAAGCAGAAATGTTGCTTTCAGTCAACGCAGTGCATAGAGCGGAGGACTTCTGGCCTACGAGTAATCCTCTTTCGGTAGTGTTATATTTTCACCTACACAAATATTACTTACGTCACGTTTAATTTTAGCAACGAATTTTTCACTTCACTGTCAGTCCACGTAATATGAATACAAATAACCACTACTTTAATAGAACATGGAATTAGTTCCACCAACTTGAGAACGGTGTATCTCCCACACCTTTTAACAAAAGATCTCAAGTTTCGAAACAAGTCGATGGAAATGTGTTACGAATTCATTTCTATTCCAGCGTTTGACCTATAACCGTTGGCCGGTGCACCAGGAAAACTCGCACGAGGAAAATGGTGGACAGGGGGGCAATTGTTGCCACCTGGCCCCCTCACCGCGCCAATCCTCGTGGCGCTGGCACAATGGAGCAGAAAAAGGCCCGACGCAAGTCGTGTGAAAAGAGCACTCGTAGGCTGCTTCCAATAAGAAACCGAAGACATCAAAAGGAAACTTCTGCGCAGTGGAATGAGGGAATTTCAAAACCCAATACAAACATGTTTCACAGTTCAGATATAAATACTGTTCTCAAAGACAAATCGCTTTCTCTCGAGTTTACACTTAATCGATACTTATTTCACCGAATTTATAAAATAATATTCATATTATTTAAGGATTTAAATCTAAGTAGTTTACACTAGGGGTCTTACAAGAGCACGTATTTTCTTGCAGTATTTGTAATGGTTATGCAATATAAAATGAATATATAATTGTGTAGTTTTTGACAAATTAAAAGTTTATATAAAAATTAAGTTTTTTATGTCATTCAATTTAATTAGGTTTATAAATTCAAAAACTTTAAACAAAAAATTGAAGCAATTTTTGAGAAACATTGTTTTTAAAATTGTGCTTTATTTCACAAAAAATACGAGAAAACTACTCATTTTGAAAATAAAAGAATGAACTTATTCAAAAATATAGTACAGAAGAACAGATTTCGTAGAGAAAGATCTATAATATTGTAGTTGAATAAAGACGCAGAAAATATTTAAACTTTTGCTATTTTCAAAATTGCCATTTTTAAAAGTGTACTTTGCTCTCTCAGAGAAAAAAAATTAAACCCATTATTCGAAAATTTTGAAAATCTAATGGGTTAGTGTAAACTACCCCCCTCTCAAAAACACGAAATATTAGTTTCAAATGAAGATATACTGACCGACTACCCGACGGGCTGAATCGGATGTTTTGGCAAAAACTGATTTCTCGGTGTAAAGGGGGAACTACAAAATAAGGATTGTGGCTACTCAAGATGTTAAAGAAAGTAATTAAGTGCATATATGAAGACGAATTATCCACTTTTTGGATGGACCTTCCATACAAGAACACATTTCAGAGATCTTTAATACGACTTTCCCAAACAACCAATCGCAATTTTTCGCCACAGTATTACATAGATTTCTCTCGTAAGTCGTATACGAACGTACTACGTAAGTTGAATACAGACAAAAAAAATCTATTGTAACATTCACTGGAACAGTGACCTGCTTAGACCCTAAGTGTTCTCTCCGCTAGGCGAACGCGAAAGGGATATTTTACGAATTTTCAATCTTGTGTACACGTTCAAATCTGCTCTAAAGTTTCCAGTTCTCTGGAATGTTTGCCAACATTGTTACATTTCCCTGTTTCCTGTGTGTTTAACGGGGGGCGCTAATTACAAGCGGCGTGCGGGTAGTTCGCGCGCGGGGAAAGACGCAGCAGGAAAATGTTGAGGGAGAGGACTGAGGGCGATTGTTCGCTTCGATCGCTGGCACGCAGACGGCGGCGGAGGAGAGGGCCACGCGCCAACCCCATGTGCACCCACCTGGCGCCCTCCGCCACGTGCCACGTTCCACGCGCGGCCCGCCTTCTTACAGCTCTGGGAGATGTGCTCTCACGGAGCGGGAGAGTGGCTCTGGGCATTAACTGATGTCACTGCCTCTGATGCCTCAAATTGGAAGGTGCTAGGCTTCTACTTCTCACGGTGACTGTATTTTCCACACTATCCAGGTAGATAGGTCGAGGTCTGCCGCTGTCTGGAGGATAGTTCTAGAGATTGGCTGCTCTGATCGGTAATTGCGTATGGTTTCTCTAATTAATACCAAGCAAATGGATATCAAACGATCAGTGCCAGGCTACCAAACTGACCACGGTCCGCGAGGGATCTTTCCTAAACATTCTTTGTCGTATCCTCGCCCCTTACACACACTCACACTTATATGCACTACACTACCACCCATGCCGGAAGACCGGTTGGGACCGGCTGGGGCGGTGCCCCGCTGGTGGGCGATACCTGGTTGGGGAAAACAACACTAGTCGATGGTAAGACGGCACCGGATCTCGCCATCCAGTGGGGCAAGATCCCCGCCACCTCCCAAGCAAAAACTTACACAACTTACGGGACCAATGAAGGCGTTGACGTAACCGGAATCACGAAAAATTGTGAATTTTTACATAATAGTTTAATTCTATTAAATTCAATGAAAGTAATCGATCAATTAATCCTCCCACGGGTATACCTCCCTGTTGTGGTGCACCTTTACGTGCGTTGCAGGAACCATGCGGCGGAGACATTCACAATCGCGAGCGCGGCTTGTTCGGGTAAAGCAACGGTGGCCACATCACGGGGCTCGGGCTTCTATTTTATGAGCTTGACTAGCATTCCTCGCGGCGGATGTGAATCGCCGCTACCTGCGACAATATTCGCACAATAGAAGGCGAAGTGGTGGCTGAAGATACATAACTAGCACAAGCCAGATTCACGAGTGCGACTTGTCCGTTTTTAAGGCCATTTAAATGTAGCGATACACCAGCAAAGGTATGTCGACGGAACTGGCTGACGCCGGTGTAAATCGGCCCTGCTGCTAGCAGCTACATTATTCGCACAACACGGAACGATGTGTCTACGACAAATTCACAACGGGGATAAGTCAGGCTTGCGTTTGCGACTTGTCCGTGTACGAGGGGGGAGGGTCCTTTAATTCGGTATATCCTGCTTCATTCTTTGCATAACTGGAACAATTACAATTGCGACATAAGATAGGCTCTCGTGTGCGGCTTATTCGGGTATAGAACCCTCTAAGTGATATCAAATTCAACATGTATCAACATTATTATCTCGAAGTTTTAAATAAAACAACATACCAAGTTTGAAGCAAATGAGCAATTAATCTATTCGGCAAGGTTGTAGCAAAGAAATCAAGTACGTGTTCTCTCATATTTATTATTATTTCTCTTATTCTATGAAATTAAGGAAATACTGAGCGTCACATTGTGAGAAATCACAAACTGTGCTGACTCTCAAACGATTTCGATTTCGTAATTGAATAGAATTCTTTCAGTTAAACCGCATTGTTTTCATTATCTATGTTTTGTTTACAAAGAGTGAAAATGAAAATTGGATTTTTTAAAGATTCCAATAAAATATGTGCACTATCTGTCATGTTCACAATTGCCTATCAACATCAACATTGAATAGCTGTCAGCCCTAAGGTAATTATGACGTGCGGGAAGATAAATAGGGCGCCTCATCACATACTTCGTTAATCGCTGGAGGTGAATTTCAAGATCATTTTCTGTCTTGATCAGGTCTTGGAAGGCGAAAAGGACTTGATTACATAGTGTATCAGGTACCCTAAACTATTATCCCTTTAGAGGAAGTTACAACTAGAAATCTTCGCCGGCCTGAATATAGCCGAGGTCACTAAGGCTGAAGGGCAGCAGATATCTTATCCTGAAAGGTCGCGAGTTGGAATCCCACCCAGGGCATGAATATTTGTGTGTGTGTCATTAGTAAGTGTTCCACATCCGTTACCCCAAAGACACAAGTTCCAGTGGTTACTATATGACAAAGAAATTTAAAAGCAACCGAACAAACAACTAGAAATCTTCGCAAAATTTATTTTCACAAATTTTATTGCGACTGTATGATTTTTCCTGCTTCTGGTTACTCGCCTTCAGACTTCCATCACAAAATCCTAAATAATACATAAACCATTACGATATATAGACTTCGTTCTCCGTCAACTTTGTTTTTCCATTCATAAATTTTCAATAGCATACGAAGTGCTCGTTATTTGCATCCTTATGCAGCTGCGTAATGCTCCCAGCGAGCGTCGTAAATAGAGTTTGAAGGTTGCAGGAAAAGCAAAGGAACCAAGCAAGCTCGCGTATCTGTAGAATACATCAGCGTCAAAGTGAAGATGTGTAGCAGATGGGTCACGGAAAGCAACTCGATACGACTCGCACAACACTCGAAGAGAGCTTGCCAACTCAGCGGCACGCGGAGAGTCCATGATAGACATGGACAGTGACAGTGACATTGTCAGGGTGGTCATCATTTCCCTTCACGATTCCTTAGATGAAAAACAAATTAATTTGTGTCTGTATGCTTCTCTACTCACTACAAGCTTATGAATGCGATTGGCCCTTTAACCTAAAGACAACTAAAACGAAATAGAGTCCCAATATTTGTTATAAAAAAGGAGCTTTTAGAGGCAAAAAATTTACTATGAAAAGCAATAGATTTTTATACAATAACCTAATCGCCGTTCATTCTTGTTGATCAGGTACCAGTTCACATCGAAAAAATAGCTTACAGAAATTTGATGATTATTATGTGTAGATAGTTATTTCATAATTTGTATTTTCCCCAAAAACGCAAATAAACCAGGAACTGAGTGCTCATCGTTGGGTTCGGCGAATTAAAATATTCTTATAATGATAATTTTGTTGGTTTGTCTATATCATATTTCGACTTTACAACATACACGAAGGAAATACATCTATTAAACTGAAAATCGTTTAAATATTAGTGCACCGAACGAAGTATTAATAAGTTTGCCAAATAGATTATTTTGATGGGGATGTCAAGTGTGTACCCATAAAACAGAAGGGAAGAGGACAATTTACTTGAATCTAGATGTTAAATGAATTAATATTCTAAATATATGATTGTTTTAATAGAATAAGAGTGTAATTACTAAGAAAAAGAAAGGATAAATACTCATGCCTTTCATTAAGCAATAACCCGAAACATTTAAATATTTAACTAGTAGCATAAATTGTACAATATTTTATTTCTTTCACACTTACATACACGCAACTAAATGATTTACTTGGTCCATATCCTTTTATTACACACGAAACAAATTCTTTCTATACTGTTTACCAACAGGACGATGTTTCGTCGTTTTGCATTAGCTTAGCCAACACAAAAGACGAATTCCAATTTAGAAATGTCTCCGACGTTCTTTCCAATGCTGCCATACACAAGCCATATTTTCTTTTTCCTTTTTCCGCCCATTTTACCCTCTTCCTCTTCCTCCTCCTCCTCCTCCTCCTCCTCCTCCTCGCCTTGCCACTTTCTTTCTGGTTCGCTCCTCCAAGTTTGCGAGAGTCTGCGAGCGACTTTTAGCCGACAGTTGGAGACGAGTTCCAATGAAGCTTGTTCCACAGTCCACTCCGAAGCACCTGTCACACACACAACGCTACCGCCCTACCCCCCCCCGCCCAATGCCGTCCTCGCCAGAGATGAAAGAGGCATTACGCGGAATTACGGGGGAGGTAGACGGGGCTTCTGAAAGAAACCTCTGTGCATGAAAAGACCGGCCGCGGGAGGGCAGCGACTGCGCCTCAATATAGGATGTTTCCGAAGAAATGTTACAATCTTCTACTCCTTGAATACAATTTCTTTGAGACTAACAGTTCGAAGTGTAGTAATATGCTAGGTGGCTTACAACCGAGCCTTCCGTTTTTATTGCGTTGCCATATCGAGTCTGCAAATACCTTCGATCGCTGGTTGCGCTCACATGCTACTAGTCGCTTTCTTGATTGATAGATTAATTTATTAGTGATTCCGGGCGCGTCAACTACTAAGGTCACTCGTTCCGTAAATGCATGTGTTTTCTTAGGGAAGAGGTGGCGAAATTCTTCCGCTTTATATTTATTAAACTCTGAATATGATGGCCAACGAATATTCAAAACGTAGGTCTAAGAATTTCATTAATTAAATAAATATGTATTATGTGAATGTATGCCTAAAAATTATAGAACCTTCAAACCAAATTTAAAAAAAAGAAGATAACTTATGGTGTGAAGTGGCTACTAAGGGGTCCCTGCAATTAAGTACTGTTAGTTGTTGAAAGTATTAAGAGGCAGACTTTCCACTGAAGAATCTAAAACTTATCCTCGAAATATTAAACGGTTTTTTAAGAGCTAAGTGTCTGATGAATGTATTGTGCGTACAAATGATGAAAAACAGTTATGATGGATTAATATACTTCATATATTAGCATATTTCAGTTTAAAGTTTCGTAGATTTTAGTGCATAAGTGCCTACATATTTCATATATTATAATCTATGAATAATTACATTCACTACGAGTAGGTATATTCACTAATAATAATTTGTGCATGTAAATGGTTATAACTGTACTTATATTCTGTACGGTCATCCACTGTACCTACCGACTTCCATTACAATAAATTGACCTCAATGAACTAGCTAAAATATCGATTCTGTAGAACACAAATGTATTAAGATTTTACAGATCCCCCCCCCCAGACACGCTTTCCACGTTTGTTCAAATCTGAGCTGCAAACACTACATTTATCTATTTGCGTTGCCTACCTTCCAGGGGAACATGTCACATGGGTGTCTATATGATATTTACCACTCATGCCCTAAAAATTATTAACATCAGAGACCCCTGTAGAGCGAGATATTCCAGCCGCAGCCCGCGCTCGGTGAAAGCAAAGCCAATCTTGTAAAAGGTAAGATACGTTTTGAGAGATAGCGCAGTCTTTCCACGTGCTCTGTGGGGAGTTACTTATGGGCAGAAGTGGGGATGGAACCTTTGATTCGAGAGGTCCAATATCACAACTTAAAGAGAAAAGAAAGGATTCAAATCATGTCCATATATTTAAAATCATTATTCATTTGAACCTATATTCACCCTTATTCATTCACCCTTATTCATTTGAACGTATTTATAAGATAATATTGACTGCATATTTCATTTGAAAAAATCAGTAAGTCAAGAAAACATGAAAGGAATGAACTTGCAAAACTTTAGTAAGTTTTATCCTGATAAAGAAATTATTTCTTTACGGACGGAGACTAAAGGGAACCCTGAGGGACTCCATGTTCAATTGGCAAAGAATTGGAAGAAAATAATATAATTTCATACCACTATGACATTTCTGTTATCTGGTATTTTTGTTGTTTAAGGTATCAAGATATCCAATGCAGAGCAGTGCCAAAACATTTCTTAAGATGATGTTGAAAGCAAAATGTAATCAACAATGACATAAAATGGGTTCGAAATTCGTGAAAATATGTCACCGGTGCTTCAGTTTGAACCACTGACGTAGTGACTTCCACGCTTCTTCCAAGTGTTCTCTCAAAATCAACAAGACACAAGTACATTTCGTCATATAACATTCCAGACGAAAGAAACACAACTCTTAAACACAATGTTAACGTGCTGGAAATCAAATCTAATAATCTTCTTTATTCCACTGCTAAATTAGAGTTCTGGCGAACCAATGTCACGGTATTATCAATTCAACATAATCAATACCGGCGCTGGGGAACGTGGAAACCAAGTGCATCGAGAGCGCTGTTGCCGAGGAGGCCGACGCGACGGACGAGCGCTGGCTGGCTGGCTGGCAGGCAGGCGGCCGATCCAACGGACGCCACTAAAAAACTGCGGCGGAGGCGCACGGCGAGGGACGGGGAATGGGAAGTGGGGGGAGGGAAGCAGACGCGCTAGCCACAGCGGCGCCGCGCTGCCGACGCCGGCGGTGGTGGAGGTGGAGCGGAGGCTGCAGAGGCGACGCCGTTAGAGATGGGTAGGAGCGGGGAAGAGGGTAGGTAGTAGAGGCGGGTCGGATGGAGTGGAGCGACAGAACAGTGGAGGTGGCTTCTGAGGCGAAGCCGTGAGAGATGAAGGAGATGGTGATGGCGGCGGAGTCTGTGGAGGTGACTACAGTGGCGACTGAGTGAGAGATAGAGGAAAGTGTCGAAGTTGGTAGGGAGGCGACGGAGACGAAGTGGATAGGATTACGGAGGCGACGTGAGAGGTAGAGGCTATGGCAACGCTGGCGCAGTTGGGAGAGATGGAGAGAGATAAAGCCGTGGAGGCGGTGCGGCAACAGAAGCCACTTAGAAGGCGATACAAAGAAAGGGTGGTTGGTGAGAAAGGGTAGAGGGAAGAGAGGTGGGTGGCACAGGTTGGGTGGGTGACGGCGGCGGAGTAGTGGAAATGCATCCGCGGTGGAGTATGTGGCCGATGGGTCACGGAGGGCAGCCCTGAGAGATGGAGCGAGAAACACCGCACAGGAGCCTGGGACGGTGACGAGGAGTAGAGCAGGGTGAGATAAAGCAGGAGAAGATATGAGCGGAAGTGTGTTAGGGATTCGGGCAAAGGCGGTACAGCATTCCGTGGAATGGAAGGAAACAAAGAATACAGTATAATGACAGCAGGGTTCCGTGGAATGGAAGGAAACAAATAATACAGTATAATGACAGCAGGGAGGGTGAAGTATGAGAAAGTATCACAAGACAGCGATTGGGCAGATAAGTGCAAGTGATGGCGTCGGGGGTGGTGGAAAAGCTGGCGAATGAGAAGGCTGCGGCACTTGGAGCTAAGATAGAAGTTTGGAGAAAGACGGATGCCTGGGTACGCGAACGACGATATGGTGGTGTTCTTCAGCAGTGGTAAAACTCTCTTGATCTTCCTGGTTCCTCACGAGGACGGTGGTTATGACGACGATACCTATGAGACTGATGGTTAGGGAAAGAGAAATTGTGGTGAAAAACGGAAGGACGAGTTGGAAATAAAATCCATAAATCTTGGAGCCGGTAGATATACACATATACTGTATGCCTTTCATGGATTCGGGTGTTACAGAAAAGTTAGAAAGAAATCAACAAAAACTAGTGCTTGAAGAAAGGAGTCGAAGGGTTGGAAGACTGTAACGGAGAGCTAACATTGATGATCGCACCGAGCAAGCCGTCAGTATTTGTACACAAAAAGCTGCAGCACGTGTATAAATGAACATGGATGGAATGCGATACCCTGGGCGGCGATACAAAATGTACCTGTTGCAGTAGTTGGGTAAAGTTTGTTCAGCCAATTTGATTAGGCCCATTTGACTTGCTTAACTCGTGAATTTTAAAGTCTGCGGTGAAATCCAGGACTTCGACCCCTGCGACTAACATTAAGCATCCTTGAGCCCAGCCGACGCAAAATATCCAAAGCTCTTTACACAAAAATACTTAAGGCTTATCTTAACTCTTTTCTCTCGTGTAACAACTACTCGAGTGTTTCTACTGGATTAAATTCGTACATTTCACCCTAGTTCCATTTATGTAAGTGCTTTAGCGGTTTGTCAAAAATCTCGCCGGCCGGGTGCCTCGGGAGGCTTGGTACGGAGTTGGCTAGAGCACTGGGGCAAGGGGGAGGGGGGAGTGGCGGGGCGATGCGGAGAGGGAGGGGGCGGGGCGGGAAGTGGGCAGGCGGCCCGCGTTCTCGGAGCGCGCGAAGCGCTGGGAGGGACGGCAGGAGCGAAGAAGGGGAGGCTGGAGGGGAGGTGGCACAGGAAGCTGGGGGGCGGCGGTCACACTAGGGAGGTGCTGCGCGGGGCGGCTGAGGGAGTCGGCGGGACGTGAGGGGTGAGGGTGGCAGGAATGGGGTGGGAGACTGGGCAGGGCGGAAGGCCGGTGCGGTGCGACGCTGTATGGGATAGAGCTGGGTGGGCGGGCGGGACTGGTGGTTGGGGTGGGAGGCGAGGCGGTCGTGGGCGGGGCCGGGCGCGGGCGGGGGGCATGCGAGCGGGTGGAGTAAGGAGGGCAGGAGAGGAAGATGTGAGCGACGCGGGGTCGGGAGTGGGGTGTTCGGGGGGGCGGGGGCGGGGGGCAGATGGGGGAGTGGGGGCTGCCAGGCTGGCTGGCTGCTACGGCATTTGGCGCGCCGCTGGCATGACAGTCACACCACGCCACACATTCGTCTCTTCAATTCGGGGAAGCGCTTCCATCCATTTCAGGCGCATGAGGCGATTCTAGGTATGAAAAAAGAGACTCACCACTGATACCCTTGAAGGTTGATACTTTAAATGAAGGATTTATTTTGGTGTTGGTGTACGGTTATTTCATTTCAAATTTTTCTGGATATTATTGTTTCGATGTATTACCACTAAATAACCTACACAAGAAAATAATAAAAAACGGGTTATGTAACGTAAAATCTATCGCACTTTCTTTTCGGAAACTTCTTTTTTTTACAACTATTTTCAGTATTTGATGCTTCAACTAGATAACCGATTGTAAGGAAACATTGTAAAAACTGTCAAGTAACAGTGATCATTTGTATTGAATTTCTGAACAACAGTAAAACATTGATAAACATGGATTTAAGATTTTTTTTGTAATTTATTCTATGCTATGTTTTCTAAAGTACATGAACTTTCAATATGCTTATATAATAGGCAACTTGATTTTACATGTTTACATGAATGATGTCTACTTACAAAAAAAATACAGTCTGTATGCTACATACGTACAGAGAATACGCATTCTTTTACAGAAAAAAAAACCCTCGCGCCCAGGAGCGAAAAATAAAATTTACAAAACACGCATTTCTGTTTGTAAATAATATTTTCACGCGCTGCTTTTTCTAGCTGTAGTGTCAGACTATCGTGTCACCTCGCCGGACAACAAGTACGCAGGCCCCTGAGGGTGGGTGGCATCGTCAGCAGCTTTTTCCGCCCTCCCACTCCCCCCCCCCCC
>BOPP01000092.1:2430079-2448620 GCA_017312745.1 Gryllus bimaculatus
CTCCCTCTCTCTCTCTCTCTCTCGCTGCACGCACACACGCACGAACACACGCTGCCGCGGGGAGCTTCGTCAATGGCCGATAAACGAACGCGTTGTGGGGCACCATTTCATCAGAGAGCGAACTGACTGGCTTTTTTTTCTCTCTGGGAGAGTGCGCGTACGAAATGTTAAAAACAAGTGACCAATCAGAGGGCGATGTGAGAAAATAACAATATTCGATTTTTTCACTTGCTGTTGATATAATGGGATCGGTTCGAGGTTGCTGTTACTTTGTCACTTAACCTAATGTTCAATGGAAGAGGAAAAACAAAACGATACCTTTGTTTTTGTACCAATTCACAATTCAGGGTTGAAAGCAACGGATCAACGAATTGATGAGAGGATAAGAATGAATTCTAAGAATGCACTTAAGAAATTTGAATTGTTGAAATTGTTTTGATTTACATTCGTTGAAACATTTCTAAGGGTGAAACGTAGAAATAGAATAAGCCCTTGGCATGAATAAATGAACACTTTTGAAGCTTCAGACTCTTTTGGGGACGAACTCTCGAAGAGGAGACAGTCCCTATCACTTCCCCCGTCAAATTTTAATCTACAACACCGTGAACGGCAAAAAAAAAAAAAAAAAAAAAAAAAAAAAAAAAAAAAAAAAAAAAAAAAAAAAAAAAAAAAAATTGAAATTCTAAATCACACGGTGTACTATTCAATGAATCAACACAATCTCACAACACATACTAATCAGTGCAACTTTGAATATGAAACTCGAAAAAACGAAAGAATGCGAGGCTTCCCCTTTTTTCAAATCTTTAATCTTTTGATCCAAATCCTTATAACTCACGTTCATTCTAAATGAAATATTAATATTAATTTGCTTCCCTGGGTAAGAAGTTTAACTCTAATGAAAGAATAAAATTAATTAGAATATTTAAAAAAAAATAATTTAACTAAACTCTAAAAACACTTAAACTTTTAAAATATCAGCAATTCATCAGAAAATGAAAATCATTATCGGAGTGGCACTCTACCATAGAAAGCTTCACGGAGGCACCTGTAAGAATTTGTTGAGAGGACGAATTAGTTATTTGTAGTTCTGTACTAGTAACTCTTCAAGAGTTATCAAGTAGTTATCTTATTTTAAATGTAGATGTGGAATAATAGTTGGCCTTTAAATATTAAAAAGAGAAGAGGATGGATGCCGGTAACATAATTGAGGTCAGCTTGATACGAACTCTGTTTCACTTAGAAAACAATCTAGGAATTTTGAAATCAGCCACTTGATGAATAAAAAAACGAACTTCGGAGTACAACAGAAAATATTTTTGAGTTAGATTGGCTAATGGGTGATTATACTAAGTCATCTCGTGAGGACATTCACTTAGGAACTCCACACGTGCAATCGACAGAATCGACTCCACGCGAGCAACAAGAGGAACAAAAAAACTACTTTCCCGAGCTCAGGCGAAGCAGACAAGAAACACTTTCTCAAACAATTTCCGCGACTTGTTAAGAAAACAAGCCGAGTTTGACGGAAATCCGAGAGTTAGCACAGGCGCAGCGCGGGGCGTGGAGGGGAAGGGAGGGGAGAAAGGTCGGGGGTGCCCCGCCCAGAGGTTCTTCCGGCGCTGAAAGCAGTGGAGGGGACGACGACGACGACGACGACGACGACGAAGACGACGACAATGACAACTAAGGCGCGGCTGTTCCAACGACAGTGAACGAATAACGTAACGCTGGTGATGAGAAAACGTAATGGCACCAATAATCTGTTTTTAAAATTAAGTAATTTGCTTCACTTCCGTCGGCGAATTGATAGGTTTGTAAAGTTTAAAATGTTTGTGAAGTTTCCGAACTATTAAAAAAATAATTAAACCAAGTTTAGAAAACAGTTAAAATTAAACATAAAAATTACATTCATTACTATATCGCAACTACATAGTGTTTCCTAATAGTGAAGCGACATTGATAACTAAACATCTATGTTCAAAAGTAACTGATCCATATTAATAATACTTCGACCAAAAATCGATGTTTTTAAACATTGATATTTTAAAAGGTAGTTTTGTACCTTATTTTTATGTTTAATTTGATAGTAGTCCAGTTTATTGATAAATCATTACGATGTACGTGAAAACTCAAAAAAAACTCCTCTCCATGTGCTATGTACGAGGAAAGACGTAGGAAATAACAAGGAGTTGGGATCATGACGGGCGAGAGATGTTCGATGAACGTAGTACAAATAGCGTAGTACATGGATAAACACACAAATTAATAGTGGTACTATCCATTATTATTTCATATTTTAACTTTTACAAAATTTATATGATGGCAATTTTTAACCACACAACATCTAGCACAAGAGGTAAAAACTTCTAACACAAAATGTCCATGTTAAAAAACACAACGATGTTATAAAACATCGGCTTAAACACATCAATTTTTAAAACATCGCCTTAAACATGTATAAAACATATTTTTACACATACATCTAGAAAAAAAAATTAAACACACATTTTTCTAGGAACATCGATGTTTTCATAACATTGACATGGATGTGCCATCCCTATTCCTTAAGAGCATCCTCGGGTTAGGGCGAGGGCAGAGGGTCACGGTCCGCTCCGCGCCTGGGGGCACCGTCGGCCCGGCCGGGCTGCGAAGGGGCGGCGCCGCGGCGCCGGCCGTGCACGAGCGCCGCTGACAGTTGTCAGCGCCGGGCGCCGCGGCCGATGACGCGCGAGCGAGTAGGACGAAAATACGAAGGCGCAGCGCCCGCAACCACTACGCGAGCGCCTCACGGCCTCCGCGACGCGATGCGGGGGCGGCTCGCCAGGCTTTAAGTAAGGGGCGCGGAGCGACTCGGCGCGCCGCTGCTCACCGCTCGTGCTCGAACCGGGAGAGGTGGCTCGTGGCAACTACTGTTGCCTCTGCACTGCCTCGGATTGGGAGGTGCCAGGATGCCGGTATAATCACCGCTAGGATGCCGGTGACAGTATAATCACTTATTAGCCTATCTAACTCTAAATTATTATTATTTTTTTTTTTTTTTGTACTCCGAAGTTCGTTTTTTGTATTCACCTGGTGACTGATTTCAAAATTCCTAGATTGTTTTCAGAGTGAGAGTTCATATCAAGCTGACTTGAAGTGTGTTACCGGCATCCATCCTCTACTCCTGTCTAGTCCCGAAGGTGGAGTACTTTCGACGTTAGCCAGATATACTTCGATTAAAACATTGTCAGTCCATCGAAGTGGCAATGGACGTAATGTTTTAATCGTTAAACTTAATGTTTGAAGTATGGCAAGGCCGAGACAAGCGCTCTCTAGGGCGAATTCTGGCGGCCGGCTTCTTTCATCCATAGTTTTCTGCCGGTTCTCTGACCAACACCCAACGAATACTCGAAAAGTACCTAAACAAACGGGCCACAAACAGCAAGCGATCTTCTGGTTTCTGATGCCTCCCTCTTCCCTTTCACATACATACACACAAGAACTACCACGTTCGTGGAGAAATCATTTGGGAACTTTAGCTTGTACCGGTTCCCCGCTGGGGGAGATACCTGGAGGTTAGAAATCCGCTCAAACCGCCGTTTATGTCGACACTAACAAACGTTTAGGTCGCCCAGTTCTAACGGGGAGAAACCCCGCCACCTCCTTCGACATGAACATGCACTAAAAGTAGGGGACTAATGACCACAACAGAAACACGCAATAATCGAGAACACCCATAGGACATTAGGAAGAGAAGGAAAATACCCCCACCCAGGAACCAACATTTTATTTCAAAGGAAGCTCCAATTTTCATAGAAAGACATTAAAATATATTGATCTGGCCAGATGCTGGCATTACAGGGGATTCACAAAGTAGTTCAGAGAGAAGATTTAAGTTCAAACCCCCTTGCCTACAAATATTTTAAAACAAACAAATATTTGATATAAAAAATATTCATTTATTGATATGGGAATACTACTTTGAATGTGATATGACCAAAGTGTGATAATATTTTGAATAAATTAAATAAAATTACAAAAAACAAAGTTTGCTTAGGGGGTAATAGTCAAGACTCCGAAGAACCCCTCATCAAATCCCACACTACGATATTGGAACGCGACAACATAGTAACAAAAGCTTTTGTCTTTACTGACATTTTTATTTTTTTAATAACCACCGGTAGATGACTTATTCATTATTAGATCTGACAGCAGCGAGAGAGTCTGTAGACTCTTGTATTCTGTCTGCCAATCGGCTGATCTGAAGCTAATTAACAAGACATTGCTAATATTTAAAATAATTTCAAGTCAACACCTTCTGCTACCACTCTGAGAACATCAAATACTAAATTACGAGTGGAATGCACGAGGAACTACATTTATGCTTTTCACATCGGATATTGCGAGTTTCTTCCCACTCTCAACACATTACATATAATTTTATAAAGAGATGTTACTGACGGTTCAAACACAATTTATATTCGGCCTGGGGAAGTGTAAAGAAACGTACAATGGAATAAAATGAACTCGTAACATTTTAAAAGCATCAGGACGACTGACGTTAAACTGTTCAACAAACGTTTTCTGTTATCTAAAAGGGAGTATTAGAAAGAGCCCGCCAATGCCAAAGCTTACAACATTTTAAAGGCGTCTAAAACTACAAGAAAATGAAGATATTTTCAAAATAAATACCTCATTACAGGAGGTGAAATAATTATGAATGCAGGTTTGATATGTTACTTTATTACCGTCCAAGAAAACCAGATAGAGGCCGCTGACAATAGCCCCACCTCTTCCACTCCCTTGCGTCAAAACTTCCCCGCCTCTCTCGAGACCGTGTAATTAACCTGCCGAGTGCCAGCGCGCTACCCTCGTCCTGAGGAAGTTTATCAATTTCCTTTCTCGAATCGCGGCTGGAGGCGATTTCTCGAGCACCGTAGGGACAAGAGTTTTAGGAAATCGGGGATACTTCTTCCTTTTACTGGCATTTTATAAAGTCCTCCAAAAGTTTTTTTTAAAAAAAATATTGCGAAGATAAAGTTTTTTTTAATAATAGTGTGTTATTTGGTGAAACGTGCACCCGACAAACCCAAACAACGATCTATTTGTTAGTGATTTCTGAATGAACTTCAATAAAAAAGTTTTCACAAGTTACCAACAGAACTTCGAGAGCTGAGAGGCAGCTTTTCGTTCATTTTGTTGCATGAAGTCGATATAAAAGTACAGTATTATGAAAAGCTAACCTGAGGGACCCGGATTCATATCCCAGCGTAGCTGAAGATTTTTATCCAGTCAGGGTGGTCCTAAGGTCCACTCAGCCATCTTTCCAAATGAGTACCAATATTTACTGGGTTTATTAACAGTACGTATAATTGGGTACGTTATATCCTATTGATGCATGACGTTTCCATGCCATCATCACCTCACTTTGGAAGCCGTAATAAGACCATCCAGAGACTTATTCTATTACAATGTCTTTGATAGCATCCGTTTCATTAATAAGTGTACAGAGGGCCATGAAAGTGGATAGTAACCGTTGTGACCCGAAAAAAAAGTTAAAAGGGAGTTATCCTAACATCTTGTAACACTAAGAAGGTTAAATCTGCAGTACTGAAAATACAAGAATAAAAAAATAGGTAAATGCGTACTCCCAATTCCTGGCCCTGGAATTGGGAGTACGCATTTACAGCCAATGGAATGCAGCGTGCTCCCCGCATCCTGTGCTGGGCCGCGACGCGTCTTGGCACCGGCGCAGGCGGCAACTGCCGCTTTAAAACTACTAGGAATCATAGGGGAAATCCCACCGCGCTGGGCTTCTCACAGCGCTCGGACCCACCCGCCAGCGAACAATACGCGTCGTTTCATTAATTCTTTCGCCAATTAATTGAATAAAGTGTCGCTTTCCTCGCTGCGAGAATTTCCGCTCGGCAGTGATTCACTGGGTTCAGCGCTATTCAAGCTACGTGCAGAAACACACGTACTGCCAATGATTCTGGTGAAGTCTTCAAACACATCCCGCAACTACAGACTTCCCTTTAAGCAGAATTGAATAATATATTTTCCTACGTAAGTGTCTCTCTGCCTCTGCTCCGCTCTCCCCCCCTCTCTCTCTCTCTCTCTCTCTCTCGTTCTCTCTCTCCCCATCTCTCGCTGTTTTTTTCCATCTTTTTCTCTCTGCTTCACAAGTCGGCCTGCAGCCAGATTTCTCCATACTCACATTATTTTTCCATACTCACGATATTCTTAAGACGACCAACGGGAGTACACAACCTCTAATATTCCCATCCGTTTCTCAACTCTCCGTTCCTCAACTCTTTTGTTTAACTGGTTTAGTATTTGTGCCACTGGGGCACGAAATTCTGGAACCTTCAAATCCACGAAGCTTCACTTGCACTATTGAACACCGAACAGTAATGAATTACCCATCATAACACTTGCGGCTGTGAGAACATCCGTCCAGCGCTGATTCATTCAACTTGCGCTTCTCAGGCTATGTGCACATGCACACGTACGATCGAACATTCTTGAATGTCGTCAGATGACGACACGATTTACGGCAATTCGTTTGTCTTAAATCAGAATTGATGAATAAATTGTATTCAACAAACACAAAGACATTGATTTTATAGATGTAATTTTAATGTCCTGTGAGGTGAAAAGCAAACCAATGTTTAGTGGACGACTTATTTCACTTCATAACAGTTCAGAGACACTGGTTTTGAAATTTATTTGAAGCTGAGAAGTATTATAAACGAGGAGTTGCACCTATTCAGGTGTATTGCACCAAAAATTTAGAAAGTTAATTGGCCTCTTACATGCTTAAACAAGAATAAGGCCAAATCGGAACTAAAACGGCGGAAGATAATAAAATGTGAAAATGACCTTGAGAGTGAAAGCATGTAATATTCTCGAAGATATGGCGAGGGAATTGCCTTAAAAGTCGCTAACATTCTTGTAACACCAAGCTTCTATCTGAAAACGATAAGCAAAATACTTGTTGTCACGTATTCCGTTTCTGGCAAGTTCCTTTAAAACATTCTGACCGAGGGATTTTATCACACGCGGCGTCAAAAGTACATGTTGATTTTGAGGTAAAAATCCAGAACTCGAAACCCGCAAACTAGTATCGGGTAATTCTCCAATTGTATTAATCCACAAAATACATCGACAATCACTAACCAGCAGACGTTCGAAGCAGATGGCTTTTCTAACTCAACAAAAAAGAATCCCGTACGAAGAACCCAAGGGCGCCTTCCCACGGCGCCACGGCAGCGCGTGTCCGTCAAGCGGCAGGGCTCTTCGCCGACCCTCTGGTGAGGTCGAACAAAGGGACCGCCGCCGGTAAAACGCAGCGACCGGCGGCCGCAGTCATTTAAAGCTGTGCTCTGCTAGCGGTGGCGCGCACGCCCTCCTCCGCTTCGCGTGGCGAGAGACTTGACGGAAGCGCGCAGCCGTCGCGACGTGGGAAGACGCCATAAGCCCACCCACCCGCCAGGCTGTCTCTCATCGATTTACGCTCCGTGGTTCGATCATCTCCACTTCCAACATCTCGTATCGCGAACCGGTGGCGCGCCTGCAACCGTACCTGCGAGCGTCACCTTGGGTGATCCAGCGGGTGATTGACGTCAACGCGCGACGCGAATAGAAAGGGCGGCCGCGGGAGTCGCCGACAGAGGCGCGCGTCTTTCGCCAAGACACACGGCCGCTGACGTCTGAGGTGCCGCGCGGCATCTTGGCCAGAGGTCAACGTTCGAACCCCGCCCGCATGCACAAGTGTTTTTTACTAGGGTGTTACTAGGTGGCGTGACAATCCTTTCCGAATATTCAGTTAAGTTTAAAAAATTAAGAATGTGGGTTTTAAATGTCATGTATTTGAAATACTTCACGACCAAATATGATATTTCTGTACTTGCATGTAGTATGATATGAAAATAAAATTTAAACATACTACACGATGAATAAAAATTTATTGCAGAAACTCTCATCATGACAAACTACTGTTCTTACAATATAAAGCTCAATGGATAGTTCTTTGAAATGCAATGAAAATGAAAGTATCACATTATTGTATTGAAACGCAGAACGCAGCGTTGACTGTGCGTACTGAATCGCAAAATGGACTCGGATCCCCAAACGTTTATCACTAAGTGAAACGGACTCACTCTAGCTATTTATAGATAAAAGTGCATATATCTGATACTACTTGACAGCATGCCATTAATAAAATTAGTACACATTGCGTCAGCAATGAAATTTAATAGCTCATTCCTAGTGCCTTCACCTCTGACCGAATGGTCATTTCGATTAGATACATCATACGCATCGTTTCAGTTCCTTGTACTCTTGTTTTATTTTAGAGCAATCAGACCACACTGGCAGCTTTCAAGTAAATGAGCGATGGAAGCTCACAGATTTCCTCAAGAAAGAAATTCCGGGAGGTCACATACCCAAAGGAGTTCTCCGCGTATAGTGCTTATGCAACTAATTTCGTAGGAATTGTAACAAATATATTTTGTTTGTATTTCGATTCCAGAATCGTTATTTTTCGGCCGTTGCATCTGTATTTTTCGGCTTTTACTGACCAAAGAGGTAATAATAAAAGTTATTTCAATTTAACGTCTCCCCATATCACATCACACACAGTTTTTAACTGCTTTCGACGTAAATAAATCGCACGGTAGTGAATTTTCAACATTGGCTGGACTACTAGGTCAAATTCAACCTCTGTTTGGAAGGTAATTCTAGAGTCCGACTGCTCTGATCGGTGATTTTTTCGTTGTCTCTCCAATCAACATCACGCGCAAATGGGCCTCGAACCGAGTGCAACCTTTTCTTCTTCAAGCTTGCCTTCCTGTTCCCTCACACACACACACAGTATACTACCACGCATGTCGGCCCAACAGTCGGAAGCTTAAAAGCTTGTGCGAACGGGAGACGTATTCCGTTGAAGGAGATACCTAGAGAAGAAAAGTCCGCAGGGTGACGCGTATGTTTCCGTTCCGTCACGTTCAGCGTGGGAGAACATCACAACCGCTCGTGATATAAAATGCACCACACTTAAGGGATCAATGGGCATGTAGTTGACACGCTCAGCAACAATAAATCAGTCAACCAATTCAAGTGCGTGGACGACAGTGACTGCGTGGTTATCGCCTCCGAGGTGTGGAAAGGGCCGTGGATGCAAAAGCCGCGGACCGCAGGAGGTGCTCAGGTGAAGAGTGGGGCCCACTACATCTCGCAGGTCCTTGGATATTTCAGAGCAGCCTCCGCCGAGATTCTGCCGACATATTTATAATGCAGGCGGCGCGCCCCCACATCTCGCGAGAGCTCTGACCACTCCCCCTTCTTCCCCACACCACTCGGGCCAGCTCCTCTCCGTCCGGCTCCCCACGGGGCTCCCTTAGCACCACTCCCCTTTTCATCGCTCAATTCCGCCCCGCCCCGCCCCGCCCCTGCACCGCCCGCGCGCCCCCCCGCTCGCCGCCCGCCCCGCCGCCCGCCTCCGCCGACGGCACGCCCGCCCCGCCCCGCCCGCCCCGCCCCGCCCGCCCCGCCCGCCCCGCCCCCGCCCGGCCGCCCCGCCGCGCCCGCCAGCCCGCCCGCCGCCCGCCGCCCGCCGCCAGCCCCCCGCCGCCCGCCGCCGCCGCCCGCCCGCCCCGCCCCGCCCGCCCGCCCGCCCCGCCGCCCGCTCCGCCCCGCCCGCCCCGCCCGCCGCCCGCGCCCGCCCGCCGGCGCCGCCGCCCCGCCGCCGCCACGCCCCTCGCGCCCGCCCGCGCCGCCCGCCCGCCCGCCCGCCGCCCCGCCGCCCCTCGCCCCTCCGTCCCGTCCGTCCGTTCACGTCCGTCCCGTCCGTCCTCCCATCCCGTCCGTCCCGTTCCGTCCGTCGCGTCCCTCCCGTCCCGTCCCGTCCCGTACCGTCCGTACCGTCCGTCCTTCGTCCACGTCCGTCCGTCCGGTCCGTCCCGTCGCCCGTCCGTCCCGTCACGTCCCGTCCCGTCCGTCCACGTCCCGTCGTCCCGTCCGTCCGTCGTACGTCACGTCCGTCCCGTCCCGTCCCGTCCGGCCGTCTCGTCCGTCCGTCCCGTCCCGTCCCGTCGTCCGTCCGTCCGTCCGTCCAAAAGTCCGTCCCGTCCCGTGCCGTCCGTCCCGTCCGTCCCGTCCGTCCCGTCCGTTCCCGTCCCGTCCGTCGCGTCGTCCGGTCCTGTCGCCGTCCGTCCGTCCGTGCCCGTCCCGTCCGTCCGTCCCGTTCCGGTCGTCTCCGCTTACCTACGTCTATGAAGGGCGGTGGACTGTGACGTGAGGGTGGATTTTCACAGCCGAGGAATTCTTCATAACTTTTATATCTACAATTATTTTATGTGCGCAATTGTAACTGCTTTGAATTGGTTGTTGGCAGCATCTATTTAGCGATGTTAGAAAATTCTATACGTTATTGTAAGAACTGAGTACTGGAAAAATCTAGAGAAATTTATGAACACAATCTCTTTAAAGAGGAAGTAATTATGAGAAACGATGTTTTGCCTATATACATGATTGAAATATTTAGTGCAAAACATGTTTGTCAATGCCTTTATCAGACAATATTCTTTTCTAGAATACATTTGCCATTTTCTCCGAAGAAGTTCCTTTTATGGCGGCGTACTGTTGATAGTCTTGAGTCTCTCCTATATAAATCCGACTTGAATTTTCGCATTGCTCCTACTGCTTTTTAGCGAATATTTCTCCTCCAACAAATACAACCTATTATATCAGGCAAGGTTTCATGTACAAAATAATAATTCACTTTAACTACTCGTCGTGTTGAATTAAATGAAAGGCTAAGCAGAAAATTAGTTATATAAATAATTTGATGTCTGGTTTACCGTTTATTAATTTTCGCAAAACATTTCTTGAATACTAACCGCAATTTCATTCGATCTGTTTCACATATATACTTTGAAGTTACCATCGGACATATCATTTCATTCTGAATACTGTAGCCTCTCGTGAACACTATCGATGAAGTCGAACGTTATATTATTTTTGAGATTTTCTCTTTGCGTTGCAGGTAGAAAGCCCCGCCGGTCTCTCCAGCCTGTATGTCCGAGCGTCTCTTGGAGCGGCGAGGGCGAGGGGGCGACGCGGGAACAGGTGTCGTCTTGAATAGAAATCTCGGGTCGCTCCTCTGCCTCTCCTTTGTCCCGACTCCATCTCCCACGCTTGGCACTGCCTCGTATGCAGGGGGGAGAGAACCAGTGGCGATGAACGTTTACAGGGAGATGGCAAAAGGGAGAGCATAACGCGGAACAATGGAAGATAGACTTGTGTAAGGTGTGGTGAGGTGCGGTTGAGGTGAGGTAGATCAGGTAAGGTAAGTCACAGTAAGGTGAGGTAAGGTACGGTAAGGGTGAGAATAAGATCGTAAAGTGAGGTACGGTAAAGCTTAAGGTCGGTAAGCGAGGCGAAGAAAGATTTGGCGAGTGGAGGACAAAGAAGGGACACAGAGTGACAAGGGCAGCCACGCAAGAAAGGGAATAGCGAGCCCGGACTGGCGAAGCGGGTCGGGGTGGAGTGGGAGCGGGGCGAAGCGGAGGCGGGGGCGTTAGCGGGCGGGGGGGGGGGGGAGAGGACGCCGAAGGGAAGAGGAGCGAGGGCGGGAAGGGGAATGGGGTGAGCGGCGGGCAAGGAGGTGGGGGCGTGTCGAGAAGCGTACAGGGGGTTGGGTACGGAACGGGGAGCGGGGGCCTGGGCTGGCTTGGGCCGCCGGTTGCTGCCAACCGCACGGGGATGAAAATGAGCTGTCGCGGCGGCGCGCCTGCGGGAAGACAAGGTCAGTAAGGCGAGGGAGAGGGTGTGCGAGACGCGCCGCTGGCTCCTCGGCTCAATTGATAGGCTGGCGTGGATTTTTTGTAGACACTTCGGCTTAAAGTCAAACCGGAAATGTAAATAGTCAAACTTGAATTCATGAGAAACTCAGATGTGTCATGTCGTAAGCGCTATATTCATTATAAGTAGAAATGAAACCGGATGGTGTTATCTGTCTGTATATCATATTATACTATAGTGTAATGCAATAATATAGTAAATATGAAAATAGAGCACAGTCTAACTCATATATGCAAGAACTCTGTAATCGAAATTCGCTATCAAATTGATCTTATTTTCGTGCCCTTAAAAAGCAGCTTAAAAACGTTTTTATGAAATCGAAATTGTAGTTTCTAAATATCGGAATTTATATCGGGGCAATATTTTTTCTCTCTATGAAATAAAAGTAGCATGCTATGACTTATGTCGACTATTTGGCACGGCTTTTTCAATTGAGAAAAAATGTTCTAGATGAATGGGGTTCCAGTGGGTTAGACAATAGTATTTTAAACAGAATGCATCGAATGGTACCAACATTATTTTATTTTAATTCAAATATTGGGTCAAGTAGTACGTATGCAAATGCTATTTCACGTTACTATGCATAAATATGTGGCACGAATGATTAAATGTTTTTTCATTTATCTATTTTTTCATTTTTACTAATTTTTAAAAATAAGTTTTAAAATTGCAAATATTTATCATTATTTCTGATAGCGAAGTTTTTATGATTATATATTATAGATGGAACTGTCAGATTCGATAACAAGGATGTCCGACAGGTATACTTTCTTCCATTAAAATTTTTAAGTTTTGAAGCAGTTTCTGATGTGAAAATGATCTCTGTAGCATTGGAGACAAGAGCATATGGGACGAAAACTCTGAGCAATATTGGGATTTAATCTTAGCTGTAAACAATCGGTACGATGCTAAATATCAACAGTCTGGGGTTCGGCTTCAAGATATCCTTGTTAAAAAGTGGACTCTAGGGGTTATTATATATCTGAATGCTTCTCATTACTGCTTTATTAGTTCAGACGATCATTATCAATATTGTGAGAAAACTTGTGCGCGATACCCAAGGGTTCCCCGCGGAGCAGAGGCGGCGGCGGGGCGGCGGCGGCGGGGGCGGGCCGGGGGAGGAGCGGGAAGGAAATAAAAGAGACCGCGACGCGCGTTCGCGGCGCTTATCTGCGCGGGAGACGCAAAAATCGGTGCGAGTTGCGTCATGCGGAAGGTGCCGACTGTGACGATGCGGCTCTCCTTCGTTCGCCGCTGAGCCGCGTGCACCGCCCCAACCCCACCGCCTCGTTTTCCATCGTCTGCTTCTGCCCGTCAGTCCATTCCGTCCTCGCCTCTCCCAGTCTCAGTCATGTCCGCTCAGCCCCAGCCAGCGGCAGCCGAGCCGGCAGCACCGCGAGCCAGCTCAGGCGCCAGCTTCGAGTGCCATCTCCATTAACCGATTTATGAAATGGCCCAGATCAGCCAGCCCAGCCCAGTCCATTCGGCTCAGCACATTCCAGTCCATTCGACTCAGCCCATTCCAGTCCATTCGGCTCAGCCCATTCCAGTCCAGTGCAGTCCATTCCGCTTAGCCCACTCCAGCCCTTTCCGCTCGGCTCGTTTAGTCCGCTCCGCGAAGGCCACATCTTCCCGCGCTACCTCGCTCCTCGTTACCCAGTCCCACGTACCCCTTCCCCCTCGGCCCCGACTCGCCACGCGCTGCTCGCTCCGCGTCACCCTGCTCCGCCTCGCCTCGCCTCGCCTCGCCTCGCCTCGCGGCACGTGCGGCCTGGCCACGCCCCCTAGGGGCCCCCACGTCTTCTCGGATGCAGCGTAAGGTCAAGTGCGCGGTGCGACACACTGGGGCGCCTTTGTGGCACGACTGCGCTTTCCGCGTTGCGCAGTAGGCGGAGGCAGGCGGGAGGCCTTTGGTGGGACGGCAGAAGGCAGGCGCGGGCCGGATGGGCAGTTGCTCCGACCATCTGGTTACAGAATAGGAGCGGATGGACAGCCCTACAATGACACTCTGGCCATGGGAGAGAGCTTCCGTTGGTCGGTCCCTCTGATCGCGGAAAAGGGACGGATGGGCAGTTGCTCCGACCATCTGGATACAGAATAGGAGCGGACTGACAGTCCCTACAACGACTCTCTGGCCATGGGAGGGGGCTTCGCTTGGTCGGTCTCTCCAATTACACTCTGATCGCGGAAAAGGGCCGGATGGGCAGTCTCTCCAACGACTCCCTGACCGCGGACCACGGAAGGGGCGTGTAGTCCTGCCAATGACCTTCTGGCCACGAAAAAGGGCCGGATGCGAGGCTCTTCAACAATTCACTGACCGCGGACAAGGGATGGATGGGCATTCGCCCCGACTCTCTAACCATAGTGCAGGGCCGGATGAGCTGTTCCTTCAACGTTCCTCTAGCCTCAGAAGAGCGAGATGTTTGTTCCCTTCAGTGACTAAGTAACAGGAACGACTGCTATGTCCCTTGAATGACCCTCTCTGCGCGGATAAGGGGCAGATAGTCAGACCCTCCCTCACTGAAACACCGACGGATGGTCAATTCCTCCAATGCCTCCCTGACTATAAAATAAGGTCTGGTTTGAGGACTGCCACAAGGTCGGATGAAGGAACTGAATCCAGGAGCTTCGCCCTCCCCCGAGAAGGAATCGGGAAGAAAGAGACAGAAGAAGCTCTTAATGCGCCGATAGCAAAAACGGTAAAGCAAATATAAGAAGGGGATTCTTAAAAATTAAATCTGAAATTCACATTTATTGACCGCAGTGCAGAATCAATAGAATGTCGTTTTGAGCAGGCCACGATAAGTCCCTCAAATCCGCCCGCGAAAGCCAACGGTTTCTCCATTCAATCTCCCTTGCATCATTGTAATATACCCTTATCTTAATATTTTACTTAGCGAAGAGTAAGGTTTTCCTTTCATTAAACGCATCGTAAAGGGGGCAAACATTGACGTTTATATACGACTCTGTATATGAAGTTACCCAGAATGATGACCCAGAAATGATTCCCTTTTTTGGCACGTTGTATTGACTTTTCCACCTCGGTTATTGCAGTCTCTAAATCCGATGCAATATTTTGCGCAAAACGTGTTGACACAACATACGTTAATCGGTTAAAATAAAAATATTCGTTGAAATCAGTATAATATCTAGTGACTCCAAAAAAGGAGGCAGAGCCCCTTTTACATGTAGTTGGCATCTATGTATGTTCATTAAGGGCCTTTTCCCCCGTGTAAGAGATAATGAAAATCTACAAAGAAAAAATATCTAATGTCGTAAGGTTGGTGAGAGTACTAGTGTAAGTGTTTTGGGGAGGGTTCTTCTCTTTACAAATTCATATATTTCACTAATTTACCACTTCTCCACTCATTGTGACACACATTAGGGAGGATTTACTCTCTACACTTCCACTCCAATTCAATCCGATTGTTATTCTTCAAAAAATTATCAGTTTGTTCATTAACATCACATTTCCGAACAATCTAAGCAGAACATTTCCAAGACATTTTAAATCTCTGCAGCGAAAATCTCCGCACTGAAAAATTTGAGCCCCTCCCTCTTGGTAGCAGGCGTGGTTGGCAGCACTGTAGGGTTGGGCCAGTGTTCTCTCGCTCCGTGGCGCTCCCTTGCAGGCGCTTTGTAGTCGAAATGACTCATCTGCCGTCGCCTGTTGTGCAAAGGCACACCATTACTCTAATTGGTCCTGCGAAACTTTTCCTTTCGTCTCCGCCTCGCTTCAGAGGATCGCTGGGGGCATTGCAAATTGCCGCAGAATTTCACGCCGACCTATTGGATTCGGCCACATTTCAACATGTATATATTATTAAATATTGGACATGATAAAAGCAAGTGATTGTATTCAATGTTCGTCAATGAGTAATAAATTATAGATTCATCAATTTTACTGTTGAAAAAGTAAAATGGAAAACCATATATTAAGTATGTCTCAAGAAAGAATAACCCGAATTGCCTTTCATTGCCAACCAAGCGGAAGAAGAAACATGGGCAGACTTGTTAAGAATGTAGAGTAAGCAATACATGCTGAAGGTATTTAAGCTGCTATTACGATTATTAGAATTATTCTAGGAGTCAAAAAATGAAAAATAATCCTCACATGATGATGATGATGATGATGATGATGAATATGGCATTCACTTTTTGAAATATTTGTGACAGATTGTCATTATGTATCCCGTCTTCCCGATTAGATTCCTAAATATTATATATATTCAACTGATGAGTGCCACAATTTCCATTGCACGCACTAAATTCTAGTTAGATTTCACAATTTCAGTAGACTAGTACATATATGCATTAGACTCCTCAAGATCATCGTAGGACGGATTGCATGTAAAAGCACCGTGTCGTGTTCATTATAGCGTGACGTTCTTATCTTTGTGGGCTCACGAATCCACTAAGCAGAGCCGTCGTGAAATCCCACAGTGAAACATCCTCTTCCGCCGACGCGCTCACACGTGTCTGCTTTTCGACACATGGCAGAGGATTAAAAATCTTTAATTTTATTAAGTTAGTGCAAAAATTTTGATGACTGTTCCTGAGGATTAGGATGAAATTACACGTTTTTACGCTGATTAATTTCGAGAAAGTTCAATTTTTCTCAAAAAATTGTCAGTTATTGTAAACGACATTTTTTTTGTTTTTCTTTTAGTAATTTATTTCTTGCATCGTCCGTTGCTTATTTATTTTATTGATTTATATTTAACTATCAGATTATTTAATTTCTCTTCGCTGAACTCGCGAGGTGAGAGTACAGCCTTACTTTCTTAAAACGGAGTACGTACATTAACATTACAATGACATTCACAACAGTTTCTGAAAGTAAATGCATTTACAATTTTTATATGAGCTGTACACTTTTTGAGGTGGTTAATGTAAACTATAAATTAAACTTCAAGAATGCTTTTATTACGAAAGTATAAAAAGGTAGCACTTTATATGTAGATTATTCGTTGATGAAAACGTATGAAAAAAGAAATACTCACAAAAAATTCCCTTCGGACAAAACTACTTCAACCAACAGCGTTTTAGCAGTTAATTCTTTTTTTTAGTACTAATGTGTGATTCAGGGGAGTGAAATACGATTTCATGTACAAGTGAAAAAGTTAAAGTCATTTTGGTGACAAAGTTTGTGGGAGGAGATAATTTTTCACGCGAAATTTCAAACTTATTTACGTCCGCCGCATTGCATTATATTATCTATTTGTAAAGTAAATCAAGACATTCTAAACAAAAAACCAAATTTCTGTGTTCAAATAGAACGCTTTTTTGACCCTTTCACTGATATCGTTGCCAAAGAGGCGTAAACAAATTGATACGATACGATAAATGCTTAATGTTTTCAGCAGTAAAAGATGCAGAATTGTATTACATGCATTTGTTCACTAGAGAATAAGTGCTTTCATGACGCCAAGAACCACGATACAATGATTTACATGGCTGCAATAAAACGTAAAATCACCACCACCTTTCCCGGAGGCCGCGAACGCTCATCGCGGAGGTAGCGAGTTCAACATCCGCGCGCCGGGACGTTACAACCGGAAGCGCCGGCGCCGCCATCGCCGGAAACTGCCGTGCCGTTTCCACCGGCGGGCGGAGAAAATGACGAAAGGAGGAGAACGTGTCAAGGTGGCCGCGCCCCCCAAGAGGTTCTCGCTTGCGCCGACCGACTCCGCACCATTTAGGCGCGTGCGTCGCTCCAAGGAGCAACTCGTACCCTTCGCGAGACGTTTTGAGCGTGAGTGTGCTCAATGTGTACACGCGTGATTTTTCCGTGAAAAAAAGTGACGAAACTAATCCAAGTGATTTCGTGTTTTCTTGAAAATTGTATTATTGGAACAAGGAGATCCATTATTTTTTGAGCAAACTTTTTAAGCTAAGTGTTTTAAAGAGAACTACACTCATGCGGTTCTCTCACAATTTTAAATAATTATCATATATATATATACATATATATATATACTACATATATATATATATATATATATATATCATATATATATATATACATGTATATATATACATATATACTAATATTAATATATATATATATACATATATATATATAATTAAATTATATATACAATATATATAGTATATATACATATATATATATATATATACATAATTATATATGTATTACATATATATATATCTATACATAATATTATATACATATATATATAAACATATATAAATATACATATATATATTATCATATATATATATATAATATTATATATATACATATATATATATACATATATTATATATACATATATATATTATACATATTATATTGTATACATATAATATATATACCATATATATATACTATACATAATATTACATATATTATATACAACATATTATATATTATATATAATATATATATATATAAATATATATATATTGTATACCAGATCTCTGCCCCATAACTCACATAAAGATTTTATGTCTTTTGACTAATATGTAATAGGAAATTGAGCGTATCACTCCATAAAGCGAATTAATCGTGAAATCTGTAAAATACAAAATCACTTTTTAGTCGTGTTAGAAAGGTTAATATGAGTATTTGATTCATTTTTTTTATTTAGTAGAAAAATATAGTTTTTCTGTCCGAGATAGAATTGGTTGAATGATTTGATTTGATTGACTAGTAATTGGTGCCTCAATC
>BOPP01000092.1:2453943-2479286 GCA_017312745.1 Gryllus bimaculatus
CCGCCCGCCCGCGCGGCGCACTCATCAACGCATACCGCCCGCGCGCTGGGGCGCGCTCCGTGTCGTTCGCGCCGCGTGACAATTACACGGCGGCGGACGCCAGGTATCTCATGGTGTTCTTCACTACGGCAGCAGTATGTGCACTTGGAACAATCAGGTCAAGGAAAACATTACATTGCGAGGGGGTATGTTCTTCTTGGGTATATGTAAGATAGCTTTCTCTACTCTCCTGTTGCTGCTTCTTTTATTTCTATCACCCATAGAATATTTAATAATTGATCGAAAGAAGCGTGCAATCTGATCGACATGTATATTAATCTGCCTTCACATAATCTTTCATATTAATCTTATGAAGTAATATATAGTACTCATCGGGATTATATCGCGCATCCATACTATCAAGCTTCAGTTATACGATCGCAACAAAATATACCAGTACAGTCCGGGAAGATGTTGCGGTGGGAAAAATTACGGTGTTGAGCCAACAAAGTTTCAACCTAACTCAAGCTTTCAGCAAATTATCGTACTTGTTATGTAAATCTGTAATTTGGATGATGGTAAAGATAATAGCGCTACTTCATATGAGCAAACGAAAATGTACTTTTACACTGGCCTAGAAAACAAATAAAAACTTGTTAGTCTACATACGTAAATTCCTGATGATGAATCTTGAATTATTCGATTTTTAGTTGATGCTTTGTAATTGTCTCGCGCCCTCTCGCTAAGTTTGGCAAAACAGAAAGATTGGGGGGACCTATTCAATATTTCATTCCACAACAGACTTAGCTGTCGTGCAAGATTCAGAATGTATGGCCAACTATCAACAGTGGTTCACCGATCTTGAATGATTCTTGTTCATAAGGAATTTCCTGCTTGAAAACGACTCGCCAACCAAGTTGTTGACAGTCATAAAACGACCCTTCTGTGAGAATTGATATTTACATAATCTTCAGTCATTACAATTCACTTCGCAATGCATTTTATATGCAATCATTTTTTTATAATTTTTAAAGGTGAAATATTAATCAAAAACGCAATATTAAGTTGCCATATAATTATTTTTTATTAAAAAGAACTTGCATGAATCGCGTGTTCTTGAAGTTCGTTCAAATATGTGCAGAAATAAAGACAACATGAACCTGTTTCAAGTGCGTGTGTAATCTTGTGTTATCTTGCCTTGAATACATGCCTGCATATCTTCACTTGTATGTCTTGCGTATATCTCTTCTAAGTGCGTATGTAATCTTGTCTTGTGTACTTGTGTATCAAGCGTTTCTCTTCGAATAAGATGCACAGTATGGTATGTCATGTATCTTTTCTTATTACGTACAAGGTCTTTATGAATTTTAAGTATCAACTTGTTTTTGAACACACTTATTTCAATTAAACATATTTTTGTTGTACCGTCCTCAGCTTTAATTTTTAAGATGCTATATCTCTCGCCTTTGGAAGTTCGAGATTCACCCAGGCCAATTTGGAGTCCTAATTTCGCACATCTTAGAGTACTCACAGGTGAAAGTAAAACACAGATAAATATAACTGAATTTTTTAATAAATATTGATACAAATCTAGATCTTTTTCATTATATTCACAAAGTGCACTTGCTATCATGTCTTCTTGGATTCTCTGGGAATCTTCGCACTGACAAAATCGCGAAACTCATTTTCTCCTTTAATTTTCATTTGCCAACTTCCAGTCATCGTCGAGGTTTCATAAATATGTAAAAAAGTCGCAATTACATTTATATTATTTTTATATTAAATATCCGATATAATAATAATAAAAATAATAATAATTATTATTATTAATGTGTAAAGAAACAAAGAAAGGCCGTTCTTCTTCTTCTTCTTCCTCATTATTAACAAAACATGAAGTAGTATTCCTTACAATTTTTATTTATTTCATGTAAAGATTTTAATTGTTTATTAACAATAAAGAGAAGAGAAATGTCTGTAGTTTTGTTGAATACCTATTGCAGTTTTTGGAAAAAGGAAACAAAACATTTACTCCTGAGAAATCAATTTATTTTTATCGGGAATTGTCCCCCCCATTCGCGCACCCACACCCACCTACACCTACACACACACACACACACACACACACACACACACACACACACAGAACACTTTCTCAATTTCCCAACGATAAACTGAAACCTCAAGGTAACCAATTAATGTGAGGCTTGAATCACTAACAGTTGCCAGATTGCTTGGAGATCCTATTCACCAACATTTAATTACGTGCAGCTTCGGTGCCCCTTTCCAAATTGTACAGGGAAGCAGCCCCCCCTCTACGCATGTCTAAGCTTAATATATGTAATTTTAACCTACGCCACTAAAAACTATATTTACACTAAATACCAAACATATGAGATTCGCATTAGCAACACAGCACTTCAGCTGGTACAAATGACGAAATCAGTACCCTCCCTACTAATAACCCTTGTAGCCCAAGAAAACTTGCGCATCGCGGAGAGCTCCCTTTTATCTGAATGAAGTCTGTCGGCACCGGCTCGCTTTCCGTGGAGGCTACCCGGGCTGTATTATTCACATACTGAACTCACTCGCAGGCGCGAGCGAGGCGAGGTTCGTGAGGGCGAGGGCGAGGGCTGAGGGCGAGTGGCGAGGGCAGTGGCGAGGGCGCAGGCGAGGGCGAGGGCTGAGGAGGGCGCGGGCGCGGGCGCGGCGCGGGCGCGGGCGCGGCTGCGGGCCGAGGGCGAGGAGCTGAGGGCGAGGGCGAGGGCGCGCGCGCGGGCGCGGGCGCCGCGGCGCGGCGCGTGGCGCCGGCGCGGGGCGCGTGGGGCGCGGGCGCGGCGGCGGGCGCGGGCGCGGCGCGGCGCGGGCGCGGGCGCGGCGCGGCGAGGGCGGGGCGAGGGCGAGGGCAGTTAGGCGAGGGCGTCGGGCGTGGGCGGCGGGTAGCGCGGTCGTGGTGGGGTGTTTCGCGGGGCAATGACGCCGGTCGCGTCACGTTCGCCAAGGTCGCGGCCGGGGGCCTATTTTTGTAATTTAGGAAGCTCTTCCTAGCCACCCGCCTCGCCGCCCGCACCTTGCAGCGCAAGCGCACACGGGCTGGATCGCCCGCCGGCGGTCGTCCAGTGACAAAGTAGAGCGGCGGCGGCGGGCGTGGCGGTGGGAAGGAAGTCTCGCGGGCGAGGCATCGCCCCGCCCGCGCGGGGCGCCTATCGTTGACAAGCGGCGTTTACACCATCCTATAATTCGGCGCCAGGGCTTCGAGTCAACTCACACCGGCCCCTTAAACCGGGCAGCGGACGCACGGCCCCAGGGGCTTCCCTAGCAGCAGCAGACGCGCTTTTCGGCAGGCGTGTGGACCGACAGCGTCATTTTACTAGTAGCAGGGCGTTATGATAGCGGGAAATCGGAACTGATGGTATTGATCGTCTACCCTGGCGATTTACCTGCCATTGTAAGTGTAGAGTATGTTGATTCTCGGTGTCTCGGTATTCCTCACTCAGTGAACGAGACGATACGGGGCAACCTACACGTCCGTTTAGTATTTATGTGGGAGGGCATCAGTGAAGCATCTTCAGTACCAACCGTCCCCGTCGGTGACAAGTTCGAAGCTTCCGAGTTGATCATTTCAACGTGAAAAACAAAAAAAAAGATGTGTATACATCATACCGAGTAAGTGATTTGTGTGTTGTGTTTTTGTGAGTGGGGGGGGGGGTAGTGTGTACTGAGTTGTGTCAGGGAGGAGACGACCACAGATAAGGAAAGATAAGGGAGGAAATATCGCAAGACATTCTTGGCCGTTTTAAGCATAACTGCTTCCCCAAACAGTTCTCTCTGCATTGATGCCTGACGTTTGTGAATATTGGTGAAACGATGGAATGGCGAAGTTTCTAAGTTTCGGGTGTGACTCGAGTTCATTCAAGCGAGATTGAATACCACGATAGTTGATTCATAGTAGTCCTTTCATGACAGCTTACAACCGACGTTGCACGTGAGCGCGGCATTCCTTGACATAGAAACACTAACCCCATTTTAACCCACAGATTTTCCACGCTATATTATTAATCGCACCCCTGCATTACCCCAAACGCGTCGAAACTGTTTTTACCGAGGCGACTTCTATAAAGACCTCGCTCATGCATTGGCGAAATCCATTTGGCCTTCCGTTCCCGCAACCGCTCCCTTGCGACCACCTGGGCCGCGAAACTCCTCCTTTCCACAGGCGCTGCCAAACTGGTCTGCGCGGCTGACTACAGCAGACTGGACAGGCGGCCGCAGCGTCGGCGGCTCGGGAAACCCGCCCCCCTCCCGCGTCACGCCGCGCCACGCCGTGGCCCCCGAGGGCCTCTCTTGCAGTTGATCATGGACCTTATTTGTGGTGAAACAGACTCACCCCCGCCCGCCTTTCGCCGCGCGCGCGCGCACGGCGCGACGGCCGCCGCCGCCGCCGCCGCTGCCCTTCCGCCCCGAAGACCAATCGCTCGCAGCCCCGACAACCGGGCGGGGCTGGGGGGGCCGCCCCCAGGCCGCAGCGTTGTCGGGCGGGCGTTGTCCGCGACAGTGGGGCGCGGAGGGAGAGACGTGGGGGTCTGCTAGAAGACCGAGAAACAGTGCGACGTGGATGAACAGGCTGCGGAGTGGGGCGGGGAACTCGGGGGATCACGGCTGGGCCGAGTGGGGTGAGGCTGTGCTTGGGGCGTTAGCGGGGAGATACGTGGCGAGTCACGTCGAGAGCGAGTTGACAAACGGAAGCTAGGTGGGTAGTGTGGGGTGTGGAGAGACGCAGGCGGGCGGGGGCTGTAGGGCGAGTAGAATTCGTGACAGGTAATATATTCAGCTGCAAAAGTGCGGTGAATTAAGGCGGAGGAGGACGTTGCGGTCATTTTCAGCGCAGAATGGAGACAATGCGTGGAGGGGTGTGTTCGTGTGGGGGTGAGGCGAGACGGAGCTGTGGTAGGTGCTTGCGAAACGGGTAACCGCAAAGCAGTGTGAAGTACCGGTAGGACCGAGGAGAAAACGTTGGGCAGCGGTTCATCGAAGAGCAGAGATTGGAGGGTGAGGGGGCGGGGCGGGAAGAGACGGAGGCAGATCAACTTTATGAGGAAAGTGGAATGGGTCCGGGTTGAGGCGGGGCTGAGGGCGGTGGGGATGGAAAGAGAACGAAGGACGTGTTCACAGCAAAGCACAGTGCGGATGAGGTGTCGGTGGGGGGGGGGACATTAGTCAGGACCGCAGAAACGGTGTTAGGCATTACGCCATAAAGGCGAGCGAGGGATAGAGCGAGGCCGAACAGTGCGGGGAGGTTGGTGACAGTATACTGTGCGGGCAAGGCAGAGGGACCGAGAGGGGCGGGGTCTAGACACAAGCCGTGCCGATGCGTGTGCCTCCTATGAGGGGGAGAGCGGAAGGAGAGGTGATGAGCGGAGCGTAGCGTAGGACGGATTCTGGGAAAACGGGCAGGCGGTCGTAAGGGTAAGGCGGAGTGAGTAGGACGGCAGAACAGAGGCGGTGAGTGTGCGTGCGGCGCGCGGCGCCGCAGCGAACGGGCGGACGGCGGTGGGTGCGCGTATTGCCGAATAAACGGCCGGAGCCAGGTGGGAACGAGCGAGGCAGGCGGGCGGAGCGCGGCGAGGCGAGTGGCGGGGCAACGCTGAGAGAAGGGCGGGGCCGTAGCGGGGCTGGGCGCGGCGGAGCGGAGCTGAGAGGGGCGGGGCGGAGCGTGGCGGGGCGGAGATAGAGCGCGGGCTGGTTGTGGGCGCGGGCAGAGTAGAGCGGAGCGGAGCGGTGGCGCGGGGCAGAGATGCGGCGGGGCAGTAAGTGTGGGCGTGGCAGAGTGGGGCGGGGAGACGGAACGGGGTGGGCTAGAGCGAAAACGGGCGGGGCGGGGAAGGTGAAGAGCGGATGGGAGTGGGTGTGGGCAGGGGCGTGGGCTGGAGACAAAGGAAAGCGCGAGCGGGGGGCGGAAGCGGGGAAGGACAGAGCGGAGGCGGTAGACAGGGGGGCGGGAGCAGCGGGGCGGAGCAGGGAGGACAGACCGGGGGGGCCGAGCGGGAGCGGGGGGCGGAGCGGCGGGGGCGGCAGACGGGGGGGCGAGGCGGCGGGGCGGAGCGGTTGGGGGCGGAGCGGGGGGCGGAGTCGGGGGGCGGTTTAGCGGCGGGGGCGAGCAGAGACGGGAGGGGGCGAGCGGAGGGGGCGGAGGGGCGGAGGGGGGCGGAGGGGGGCGGAGTGGGGGGCGGAGCGTGAGGGCGGAGTGGGGGAGCGGAGGGCGGGAGGAGCGGAGGGGGGAGGCGTACGTGAGGGCGTGAGTTGGGGGCGGAGCGGAGACGGGGGGCGTAGCAAGGCGGGGCGGGGCGGGGTGGGGTGGGAGTGGGGCACGGCGTGGCGTGGCGTAGGCGTGTGAGCGTGAGGTGAGGCGACGTGGCAACGGGCGCCGCCGGAGAGCGAGACGGGTGTGGAGCAGCGACGCGGGAGGGGCGCGGCCCGTCGGGGCGGGGAGGCCTTGGCAAAGAGGCCGAGGAGCTTTTGGACGCGGGGCGAGTCGTCGCCTGGAACTCATTCAGAGCCGGAGGAGAGATGGGCGAGTGAGGAAACCTCTGGATATTTTATGGCCACCTGCTGGGAACCCGTGGCCCCGGAAGTGTAATAATTCTAACGCACACTGACGAAATGGGACTCTCGCTAAGAATTTGCTTTTACTCGAGACAAACGGGGAGCTATTGCTTTACAATAAAGAAAAATATCACTCAGAGGCAAACTAATGATAAACGAATGTAACACGTTCTTTTATTCATTAGTTTAATGGGTTTTGTTTTTAAAAAGAGCAAATTTAGGGAGATTGTTTGAATTATAACCCTTCTTGAATGATTCTCCTTGGCTAAAATGTATTCATGCTAAGTTTGGGAGCAATCGTTTCAGTGGTTCAGAAGCTTTAGCGGAACAAACTAAACTTGCTAACACGTTCTTTCATGTTTAAATGTACCATTGAAGACATTTTTCTCCTTTTTTCTGCAGATGCGGAATTTAATGTCGTGAAAATAGTGAAATTTTGTGGAAACAAATGATTACCACAAACGTTTGACTAAATACTTGTGAAAATACTTAGCCAAAAGGTTACGATGATTTCTTTTCACCTTTGACTGTTGGTATTATTATTATTATTATTATTATTATTATTATTATTATTATTAATGAAATATAAATTTTAAGGAAATAATATATTGTAATTTCATGTTTTGACGTCGTCATGTTTTCAATTGAGATTTCATGACCAACATGTTATCACTACAATGTATTTTAATTACATTTAAGTAAAGTAACAATTCTGAAATGAAATAAACAATGTTGGATATTGTCCGCCATTTTCAGTATCTTGCAAAATAATTTCGAATATTACAGAAACAGAATAAGACCATCGCAATTATAACAAAGTTTGCACAAGTTACTCAGCAGAAGCGACTAAAAGGAAACTAGCAAAAACGAACAAACTGTTGGCTGGAGTCTCACCCAAAGTTTATATTATTCATTACACACTAAAATTAAAATGTCAATGCATTCCACAATCGAGTTAATAAAGGCAACACGATTTGAGGCGTAAGACGAAGCGAGTAGTGTGAATAAGACTTGCCTCGAAGCTTTATATAGCATCCTTCGCACTTGAAATACTTCACGCATTAATGTCACTCAGATTTTAGAATCGAACGGCGTGGCTAATGAGACGTGACGTGTATTGAAGGCAGCTCGAGGGCCATGCGAGAGGCACTAGCGGGGCGCTGGAAGAGGATAGTTCTTTTTTGGCAGATAAATGACGCTAGCCATCCGCTGTCGGGGCCGCAAAGACCGACACTTCGTCCCTCTTCATTACCCCACCCCCGCGTATAGTTGTCCCCACTCCATCCCACGCACGCAATCCCACCACCCCTGCAAGTAATACACTCTCGACCCCACGTACGCTATCTTTCGCTTCAAATACGCTAGCTCGCTTCATCGGAACGTACATCCCGCCTTATTCTACGTACGCTCTAACCCGCCTCATCTTACATACGGTATTCCTCTTCAGCCTAATAGTGCCTGACCCCCACGCCCTTCGGCTCTCCAGACGTACGCTATTCTCCAGCCCCTCCCACGCACGAAATCCCGATCCCGCTTCCAGTAACTTCTAGTAACTCACCCCCTGGTACACATTCCACCATTTTTTTTCCCTTCACCGGACCAGAATAATCCACTCTCAGATCTTCCACGCAGCTCAGAAGCTACTCAGACATTGCCACTGCCTGGATGGGGATTTCTGTGACACGCCGCGATCCTTTCCAACATTCGCTTCGTGGTTTGCTCCGACCAATCGCACGCAATAAAAAACGAACAGGCCGAGGGGAATTCGCTGGCCTTCCTCCCCTCCGATCTCATCATTAGTGACGGCCACTGGGCTCCCTAGTGACCCAAAGCGCATGATCGGATAAAACTTCAGCACTGTGAAGCCTTAAAAGATGGAGGAGGAGAAGGAAAAACGTGGAGAGAAAGAAGAGACGGAGAATTCGAAAGAAGAAGAAACTTCCTTTACCCCATTTCTTCGTCACCCACGCATCCGTCTCTTCCCGCATATCCTCTCCGCCAGATTCCGCTTTTGCCTTCGTATAGGGTCATCCTCGCTTAACCTGATCCACTTGCGGCGTAACCCCGAAAAGCAGATGTATTCCACATTACTTCTGGCGGGTAGAAGGGTATGTGGGACAAAGGGTTGCGCGGTATTGGACTGATTGGCAGGAGAATGGATGTGCAGGATTAGTTGGATGATTGATGGATTGATTGATAACCGATTACGAATGAGCAAATGCTGAGGTCATTCGTCCAGTAAATGTAGTGCATGCTTTTATCACGGGAGGTGGCGGTAACAATCCTTCTCTGGATTTGGAGATACGGTGCTCACCTATCTGTCAATTTGCAGGGTTTTCCCCAAAAAGGTGTCTCCTACCAGCAGGGCTCCGCCCTACCCGGAACAAGCCCTTCCCTCCCTTCTAGTCTCTTGGCATGTGTGATGGTGCAATACATGTGTGTAAGGGTGTGTAAGTCAGAGGGTGAGGATAGGACAAGGAAGAGGAAGGAAAAACTGCGTTTGGTCCGTAACCCATTTGTTAGCGCACTGCTCCGCCAATCGCCTGGTGTTGATCAGAGTAAGCACGGAAAACTACGAATGGAAGTAGCCGGCTGCTAGAATTCTACCACACAGTGGTTGAATTCGACATAGCTATGTAGCTAGTCCGAATCGAAAGCTCTGTCAGGTCAGAGGCACTTCACTGACACCAATTGATGCCCTGAGCCACCTAAGCCGGTGTAGGCTTGGGAGGGCGGCAGGAAGGGGGCGGGGGCGCGTAATCTTCGAGTCATTTCCTTCCTTATTAACTTCTCTCGCCTTTGCGCTCTCGCCTCCAACGCCGTTTCTCTTCCTCTAAGCGTGGGAGGGGGGAAAGGGCGCTCGCTCGCTCCACGAGGCGCTCTGGCGGCGAAACACTGCACGAGCGTGGGAGGGGCGGCGAGGGCGAGGGCGAGGGCGAGGGCGACGCCGCGGGCGAGCCCCGAGGCCTGGTGAGCGGTGAGGGGCTTTGGGGTCAGAAGACGTGCTTCTCGCGCGGTATTGGCGTCACGACGGCTGTCAATTTCACGACGGATCGAAGACAGCATTATTAACCGCCTGCGCGAAGAAAAAGACTTCTCTTTATCACCTTGGAATAAACGAGTTTCTTCCCATCGCCATTACCTTCGAAAAAAAAATAACAAAATTACATGTAATGGATTTTAAACTTTATTTTCAGTGATAATATTGAAACAGTATTTTAATTTAATTTTGTTAATATCAGCAAAAAAAGTAATTATGGAAGGAAATATATTTTCATAAAAAAGAAGCAAATAAACTGATGAAGAATATTCAGCACGGAACTTCAGAAATCCAACAAAAGAATCTACATAATACCCGCAGATATTTTTAAATCAGGTTTCGTACGACATCAAAAGAACTCCGTCAATAAACTGACGTTTGAATTCCAAAAGTGTGGATATTTTCATTAACGTCCAACATCCCCTTCTTCCCGTCGTCAATATTTCGCATCCATTCGTCACGCATTGTCGCTCACGAAAGCGCCGGGTGGCCGCAACGAACGTCACGGAGCTTCAATGCGAGAGCTCACCAACTGCGGAACTTGGCGCGTCACTTCAAAGTTTCGTGAAGGCGTTACGGTCGGCAAGCGATGTCGCTCCGCACCGCGATGTTCAAAATTTTAAAGCACCGGAGAAGAAACGGAGAGTGTGCAGGGGCGTCAACCGATACCCCTCCCCCGCCTCCGAGGGAGGCCTGGCGCGGGGCCAGTGCGGGGCGCCGGAAGCGGAGCGCAGTGGGCCGCGTCGTGACGAGGCGACAAGGGAAAGCAATCCAATAAAACTCTCAGCAGGGGTTTCGAACGGCACGGACTTTTTATTAACTGATTATTTCGTATTTAAGGGTGCGTCAATGGTTATGGTTATTAGTCTCGTAAGTGTAGTGCATGTTTTTGTGGGAGGAAGCGGTGGTCTCCTACCGCTGTATGGTGAGATCCGGTGCAGACATACACGTCCGCTTGTTGAGTTTTCCACGGCCCCCAACATGTGCTAGTGTAGTGCATGCAAGTGTATGTTGTGTGCGTGTGTGTATAAAAGTAAAGAGTATAAGTAAAGTACTTTCCTTATATTTTGCTTTTTCTTATATTCATAGTGGGAGTTACAATAGCGGTATAAGAATAAGAGGGTGACATTACGAAATTACGAAGATCATTGGAGAACCCAACGGCAATAATGACAATAATTCACAATTTGAATGCGAAATGAAAAGGAATGTAATGTTTTTCGGGTTTATAAATGTGTCATTCTCTATGACAACCCCGTTTAAACGGTTTGACAGACTTCAATGTTTGGTGTCGGTAGATCAGCCTTCCATCTTGCCAATAACACTACATATTAACACGTCACATGAAATCGAACATGGTATTTATATTACCGTTACATATCTTTTAAACAGTTTGTGATTTTTGAGTGGCCTTTTTTTTGTGACTTCCGTAATATTGTACTGTTGTATCGAATAAGGTAAACCGAGGAACGAAAACGCACTATCCAAGGTGATCGTTAAGTATTTAACAGTCCACCGTCCGTTAAGAACAATAGGAGCAAATGCATCGTAGCTGAAGATTGCGTATGAGCACACTATTCCAAGAAATGGTATTTCTTACAGGATATTTTGTTATATGAAGATGCACTGGAAAGCAAATGAAAAGCATTGAACGACTCACGGCGAATAACACAATAACAAACTCGGCTGGTTAAAAACCTCGCCCCCGCTTACCAACTTGAACCACGTCTGTTGTTTGCGATTTAGTGGCCTAACGTCGAGAACAAGTACCCGTTTCTCCTTCGTTCTGAACCACTGGGCGCTGCCCCTGCTGAGGCGGCGGTGGCAGGTGCGCTATTCCTGGCGTCCGAAGGAGGGGGAGGGGGAGGGGGGAGGGAGCGTGGGGAGCGTGGGCGAGCGCCCCACACAAACGGCCTCGCGGGGAGAGGTCGCCCCGTGGCGCTGAACCCAGCGCCTCCAGCTCCATTCCTCCACTCGCACACAATTCCCCCATTTCGTCTCCTAACACACAGTATCCGGGAGAACGACATCCCGTATTTAGAGCTTCACCCATGTGTCAACAATGGAGGACAGCTTTACCGGATGTACAATTGTAATATTTAAAACTAAGTAATGTAAAAATGCTTAGTATTTATTGTTGACAAATAAAAGTATTTTTTCTGTATTGTTGTTTCTTTGTAATTGGCTTTTGAAATACGGAAGGTCTTGTGGGACCCGTAGAACTTCAAAGCTTCATGTGCATACGTGCGGTACTAACGGTTCCCAACAGGATCGGCATAGCCTGAAATTTTAAAGGGAGTGAATAATAGAATTTACACCGAAGAACTACCTGATATAATAAAAATAAAGTTCGCAATTGTTACAAAAGAAAATTAATAACATTAATATTTTTCTTTTACGTAACATTTCAAAACATGTAATATTAAATTACAAAGTCTCTTCCCTTTCAGAATTTCACATCACTCCTGTTAATGAAAATCGATCTTATGTGCAATTCGAATCCATGATTTTTTTTAAAAACCTATTTATAAAAAACAAAACTAGTACAAAAATACTTTTTTTTTTTCAAATTCTTGGTTGATATTTTTATCTTTTACACATTTGCGTACAATTATTTCTTTAATTATGATGTTGCATACTCTATAATATTACAAAAAATAAGTAAGTCTATGAAGAAAAGAATTCTTATGTAGGTCGATGAAACTAAGGGTTGAGAATCTGTATTTAATCTAATAAACCTTTTTATGTCATATCCCTAACAGAACATTGCCGATCACTCTCAGGGGGTTTCTTGAGAAAAAACTGAAGAAACTGTGCATGATATTCATGATTATAAGAGATATGTATGGTGCTGAATTTGCTTTTACAATTTTTCGAGGTGTCGTCCCTACCTCTGGTTTACGATTCGAACACAACCTCACATGGATCGTTTGCACCACAACTCAGGACAGAGTATTATTCCGAGAATGTTCACTCTAATACTGAGCCCTTAAAAATAATCGAGTAACCTATGTCAGTCCGTCTGTCTGTTACTCACTGTTAGATCACATCCGGCCGAGTAATCGAGAAAAATGATGTTAATTTAATCGCGTCTCCTATTGGAAAACTGATTAACTTTTTGGGGATCCATTCAGGAATTCCAAGTAATGTCTCTAAAAACTTTTTTCTTTAATTATTTAAGCAATTAAAACGCTATTGAGATTATTCAGTTCTACAGAGATGATCAATAGCATTAGATCCTGTCGACAAGATAAAATAGATTGTCACAATTCTTATTCCGTTCCCTCTGGGATGAATTCGGGAAAACATGTGTTTTCATAGTTCTGTAGTATAGAGCGTTGTCACGTGAACAGCACGCGAGAGAATTGTTTGATCTGTGAAGAAAATGTATATAATGTTAAAAAGAAGAGAAATTGTAAGATCTCAGAAAATATAATTAGATGTTATAATGATAATGACGAAGGTATCAATTCACCGATACCAAAAGTAAGTAGGATGCAGCATTGTCAGCAAAATAAACATAATAGATATTTAAATAGTTTTCAATGCAACTACGAATATATTAGTGAAACGCTAGGAATTACTATACTGTCTTACCTGCATTTAAATGAATAGTTACTACTTACTTCATCAGAATGACGATAATTACGCTTAATTTTTTAATGAGTTAATGTCCGGGGTATAAGCTTTCTTTCTTGAAACTTTCTTGAAAACTTGAGGATTAGGATTGAAGATTATGATGTTCCTTATGACATTGTACGGCGTATCAAGCATTGTCAGGGTTTCTGCTACTGGTCTTTTAAATATGTATTGATTACTTCATTCTATTTACTAACATGTTGTGTAAAATTAATACTATTATATATAATTATTATTAACTTTTTGGGGTAATCAATGTTGTTTCATTATTTAATTAATTGAAGACTGTTAGTTAAATGAAATAAAGCACACTTTTACACGAATGAAACAGGTTTTCGAGAACCCCAATTTTTAACGATAATCCGATTTTGGTATACTGCAAATCTTATCACTTCAGAAACGAAAGGACTGACCATCAAAACCTAATAAAAAATTTGATTTTGTTTCTGTAAAAGCGTGCAATTTGGAAAGCGTTTTGGAGAAGTAAGAGCGTTAGTACTCGTGTCGTTGGGCAAGAATAAATAAAAACAACATAGTTTGACGGTTCAGAAATGTATATGTCCTTACTTACTAAAACCCAAAGGTTACCCATTTTAAAACTTGAGAGAGACGTCGCAACCTGCATGACACAACCGAAGCCTATCTTGTATACGAACTACAATCTCTTTAATTTATATCACTGAAATGGTAAGCCTATTTTTTTTAATTCCACAACGACAACCAAAGAACTTTCAACACTGTGCCTTTGTGAACAACTAGCAAGTTACGAGCCTTATTGCCAATGAAGATTCGCAGGAGATCATCGAGCACTGCGTGACAGGGAAAGAGGGGTCGGGTATGACCTCTGCTGCGCTGTCTGTAGAAGCCAACAACGCTCCCGGCGAGAGTTACTGGCCTGCTCAGGCGCTGCCGAGGCGCCGCGCCGCCAACTCTTAGAGCTGTCAGCGACTCCCTTCATTAATCAGCTTTAAGAACGCGCCAGCGGTGCTGAGGTGAATCAAACCGTTGTCTGCAGCCTGCCCACAAATGAAGAACAGGAAGAGTGGAAGAAGGGTTGTAAAGAACTCTGACATCTTTACGATCTCTGGTGACAGGAATATGTAAATGAGGAAGAAGGATGTTCAAAATAGTCCGAGAAATTTTACATACAATATCTTGATACATAACCCGCATTATACAGATCGTTTCTAATTCCTTATGAAGAATTATGGTGACAAAAATTATAGGAAAACAATTCTGAAATGCTTATGCACACAAATTTCTGTTGTAAAGCATATTGGCTGTAGTATCATGAACCTCTCAAAGGGCAAATGAAAAATTAAAATTTTAGTGGCGAACTCAAAAAGATGCAAACGACACAAATAACATATTTTTTAATATATTAAAACAATGACAATGATTTCTTTCTCATGAATACCAAGGTGAGAGGAGCGTAGCGGAATTTGCGTGGTCAGACGGAAGAGCGGGCCTGATGGCCCGAGTCTCGCCACGTAAAATAAGGCAAATTCAATTCAATTCAATTCAATACCAATTGTGATCTTAAATTCATATAATCTAAGTGACTCTCTTATTAAAATTTGCACATTTGCCATAGATATTATACTCGAAATTACGTTATGATTCTGATGAGGCTCTTAAGCAAGACTTGCATTAAAAACACTTGCAAATAGTCCGCATTCCCTTAGCGAAATGTTTCGCACTTTCTCTAATGGTTTGAAAATTTGCAGTAATTCAAGAACGTTGTCGAAAGAGAACATTTGCGGAAGACTACACCACTTGATTGCCGTTGCCATGCAGTAGATTACACTATAATCGAAGTGCTAATTGTGTTGTATACCATGTTGAAGTCTTTACCTTCCTTGAAAGAACAAAAGTTTTATTAATAGCAGGCGTCGACAGTCGAATTGCTTAACAACGCTTCGAGAAATCACAGAGGTTAACTCACGGAGGATAATATACCGCGGGTGTCCGGATGGGTGACCTTTTGGAAACAGCGGAGGATATAACTGCGCCAGCCCCTGGCGGAAGTGATAAAAGATACTGACTACGACTGACGATGAATGACTAGCTTCAAGAAGGATTACTCCACGTGAGTACAAATGGTGAGTGAACATTGTTATGAAAAACTTAACAGTACGTAATATACAATACGAAATTTCATTCTGATAATCAATGATTTAATCTGTTGTTCAAAGAACTACCATATTGCCCTTTTAGTAACTAATTTTAACACTTCGTAAACCTTTCTTACACAGGCGATCCCTTAATTATTCTGAAAAAGTGCCATATAGTCTTAACTTTACGACAGTGAAATTGAAGCAATCGGTTTTCCATTAACAACATTTCGATTTCAAGAAACGAATTCCAGGAGCGCAATTCAAATGGCGCGCAAAACTCTGCGCTGGAGGGTTTTCTTCCAGCAGCGACAGAGCGCGCATCGGTGCTGTACAGAGTATTTGCATTGCACTTTACCGGAAGCATGTGTGACGTCCTGGATACTCACAGCGACCACAGACACAGAGCTTTCGTATAACAAATATATTTATTAACCAAGAAAACAAAACAAATATATACAACGTAAATAATCTACTTACACCCCAGCTCTGATAGACCTACTATCCTTGATCGCGGGAGGCGATCCAAACCCGATTGAAGATGGTTTTGGATTGTGGCATTCGCCACTTCCTACTTTTGAAGCGCGCCAACAAAAGCTAGCTTCCGTGACCCGGATGTCACGCTGGACACAAAGTCCGTATCTGGCGCACCAACGGCTGGTTTGGCCTGGCGTATCGTGGAGCGATCTTATCCGATTGAGAAATCGGCGTGAATCGTGACACTTTCACCACTCTTCACGCTCGGAGCACGCTACACAGCATCGCTCCCGTGACCGCAGTCACCCAAGGACATAAAGTCCGCAGGCTTCGTCAACTAGTGACTCGAGCCTCGCGAGCCTGGCTCGCATATGCACCGTCGTGGCGTCAAGTTTTGTGCACAACGCAACGAGGTTCTCTTCTTTCACTGTCTCCAGAACCCACCACTGGCTCTTACCCTCTGTATATAGGCGAGGCCCACGTGCCTAACTACGTCACGCCACCACCCCTCGCTTGTTATAACAGTGAAAGCCCTTCTATAACCTGAAGACACCAAAGCCTTGTGTCTCCCGTTTCCGCGTTCTTCCCTTTACGGAAAAACCCTTCTTCCCGTGGCGAGACTAATCCTCAAACAAGCGTCCCCAAATAGATGCCATGAGGCACGCTGGCTAATACGTTACACATGATAGATGTCTACTTTTCTCGAAAACGGAAATTATCGACGAGGAACTGTTTGCGTCACTTCCTCAAATAACGATAAATCTTTGTCAGAAAAATTCAGCAGCATCTATATAATTAATAGTTGAGTTACATTGATAGAAATCCTTTTATCATACCAACAGATTCAAACCATAATATGTTTCACAGTTCATTATAATGTAATAATTTGTACTAGGAAAAATAATTTAATGCTGCTATTTGTATTGCAAAAACTTTTTTTATGTAAATGTTTTAATTTGTTTATAAAGCCTTAACAATCACATTAAAACAAAAAAAGATACGTTTGGTTTGAACACATAAATAATTTTAACTTTCTTGATTTCAATTACCTAGTGGTAGATAAAATGAATCAATCGAGAATTTCATAATTTGTAAACATCTCTCTCTGTTCCTACAGTAACCTCAGGAGACAAACGTTTCCTCCCGTTAATAAAATATAATTTTACTGTCACGCACGAATAGTAAGTGATTTTTTAGGGCATTTGGCTATATATTAGGCCGTCGTAGAAAGAGGATACGATATACTTTCACTTTCAAGAATTCACTTTACAATTGTTACATTTTAATTTTTCTCTTTACAGTTCTGGGTGTTAAATCCCTATTGAGATTAGCGACGTGTCTAGGTTGGTTTGAACTCATCTCCAGACTGAAAGTAACGTAGATTCTTAGGTCTTTAGTAACATACAGAAGAAAAAATAATGTTAGATGTGGATTGTACACAGAAAAAGTAACGAGACTCACCCTAAATGAATTCATTATAATTAAAAACGAAAGTCAAGTTTCAAAGAATAAATTATGACTATATGTCATCAGCAGGGTACAGTTATCAGAAAGCATGACATCACGATAGAGGAACCATCTGTGGAAACATATTGGAGTCTGGTGGACAATTTTCTGTCACGAAATGATGAAAGCGGGGTAGCGGTATTATGAGGGATAGACGAGTGAGGAAGTGGTGATGAAACAATAATCAATGTTGCTAGTTTTGCTTTCAGATGAAATAATTATATGCGTTGTCATTGCCAACAATAGTATTTATTACAAGAGCAGCTTTCGGTGGTTTAGCCATCATCATCATCACCAGTTGTCTAGTTCAAGAAGAAAAAATAAAACATTAAAACGTGAATATTCTTTGGATTTTACAACAAAATTATAATAAACGTTACTAACAATTTACAATTTGTTTGGCCAACGATAACGCACCACAACACCTATTTTTGCTTTCAGATCTAATTTTCCTTTTAGTCTCTAGCTGACGCTTGCGACCTCCTTGGGATCGAAAGTGCAGATCCGTTCGCGCACCGGGGCAAGTTGGAGCTTTTCTCTTCGGTGACCCCAGAGGCAGAGCCTGTGATTTGGCCAGTGAAAGCAACGCGTGAATTGGGGCTTATGCGGTCGCGTAGAGCCAGCTGACTGCTCGACCGTTTCTGAGAGGCATTCAACCAGGGTAGCCAACATTTTTTTCAATTGTATCCGAACATCTGTGTAACTAATTTTCCAATGCGTGCAAAAATTGACAGAAAACTTCGCAGCATCCAGCTTGTCAAAGATGTCTGTGGTTTCGCTAGACACCCGATACCACAAAAAATTAAAACAATTACAATTTTTTATGTTGACTGAAAAATACAAATGTTTGATTGTGATATTCCGGCTATTCTGACACTGCGCGTGCCGACTAAATTCTCATACTTGGGGTGTCGCATATTTTTATTTGTTTATTTATGTACGTCAACAACAGTTAAAAACTGTGTGACGTGCTATGGGGAGAAGTTAAATTGAAGTTACATTTATGTCCAGAAGCAAAACAAGGGGCCATCTCAGCATTTGCTCAATGGATCAGGGAAACCGGAGGAAAACTTGATCGAGACCTGAACGACTACCTGGGGGTCATTTACTCAGAATCTGAAGCACAATACTTGTTACAGGTTCTTTAAAATTATGCAATCCAAATGGTAAATTGACACTAAATGTCGTTTAAAAATTAATATTACTTTCCTTTTGGATGTTCAGTATAATCTCTAATTGTATACAAACAGTTGTGCAGCAGAGAAGGTTGTACTTATTACCTGCTTATGCCACAGATATCGTCAAGTGTCAGAAAGACAAGGAAGCGGCTATCCGCCATTAAGTATTTGCTGCTTTCATTTTGCGTTGTGGAACAGCACCTGTTTTTATAATTTGGTATGTCAAAATATGTTATTGCAGTATTTGTGAGGAAGGGTTATTAAATTATTTTATCGGTCAGTTGTAGCTTTAACCCCCTCTTAACATGCAAACATACAGGTTTGTTATTGCACTTTTACCTACGTATATGTTAAGAAATTTAACATCTTTAGGTTTTAATTTTCTTAACAACGTACATAAACAACTATCGATTCGTCGCAAGGCAAATTTTTATTAAAGAAACTAACGATGTTTTATAAAAATCAAATTCAAACAATTCCGAATAAAAGTAACTCACATCAGTTTTGGGATAAAAATGAATAATCGTAGTATTATTAGTGCAATTAAAAATGTTTATTAATAATTGTAATATTAATAGTGCAATTAAAAATGTTTATTACGTAAAATAACTTCATTTTCCTGGCATTCCACCAAATGAAACCCTTCTCCGGTAATCATATTTACTGACGATCTAAAGGTGTCGCCACTAGAAGTCGACGCGCCAACTTCCCGATCGAACGTAATTTCTTTACGTATCTTTAGGTTCAGTAGAATTATTTGCACCCATCTTGTCTCAAATTACGGTATACGAATATTGTTAAAAAAATATGTATCGCAAGGAACCCCGCCATATAGTAGTAGCGTGCCTCGTCCAAATTAAAAATCTCTGTTCCGCTAAGCTCCGCCTTGATTTTTAACTTTTGGGCAGTGCAGTAATAACACTCATAACATTTCTAGGTATGTTTGTAGTTATAATTTACTGTTATGTTAAATGAAAGAACTTTATTTGCTGTTCATGGGTACAGTGAGTGCTACGTTTTAGAAAACAATGTAAATAAGCTGAAAATGTACAAATGTTTCCAAAAATGAACAAGTTGAAAACATTGTAACCTTTTGAAAAAAACAGATAAATGTAAATAAATGTGTCGATGGTAACAATTTCAGCAGCCATCCACCTGACACCTAGGTTTCTTACGCTCTAGAGATCAGGAAGTGATGCTTGCAGTAATTAATGTGCAGAAAGAGTTTTTTTCAAATTTAAAAACAAAAGCAATAGTAGTTTATGCCATTAGTTTATAGTGTTAAGCTTTATTGCATGAGTACATGTTTTGAAAAAGAGCGACTTTAAGAGCGAGTTTTCAAATTTGTACTAATATAATAAAGCAACATTATACATAGTTGCATATTATATTTCTTTTTGTATAACTGGCATGGCATTATACTTTTATAAGGGAATCAAACTTAATTTTGCGAAACAACTTCCCTGTGACGACTCGGGTATTTGGCATCGTGCGAGTAAACGGTGGTCGTCTGTTCCGTTTAGCTCTACCTGCCCCCGATTCTCTCGCTACGATTGGCTGAATGTGTGATGACGCAATCATTTGTGACATAAAATCTAATACGCCATTATTTGTGCCGATTATGAGCGATTTCTTGCAATAGAAAAGGTTCTTTTATAATGGTGGAATACAAAAAACAAACAACGATATAATACATCATTCATCCACTATTGAATGGTGACCTCCTCCTCGCCGTCGGTAGCCGGTTATGAGAAGGAAGGCATGTGATGAACACCCCCCAGCGATGAGGCGTGGGGAAGGCTGAACGAACACAGAAGACGACGCGTGGTTGCATAAAGCGGAGCTCCGACGTGGCGTACGCATTGTAGTGAAATAACTAATACAATTGAGATTACAGCTGATACCTCAAAACTCATTTATGTTACATCAAGCGTGTATCTGGCATCTCATCGGGATCGAACCTACGACCCCTCCAACACCGTTACGCTTGACGGTAAGGCGTTGCCCTTATGATTCCCGCTAACCACTGTTTTTATTGCAATATAGAAAAAGTCCAACACAAGTATACAATATTTGTAGCACAAAATATTACGGTATTTCGTTATGCCAGTTCTTAATAATCTCTGAGACAAAAAGAGAAAGCTAAATAAATTAAATATGTTGTAATCTCCGGTTTGCAAACAATAAAATTCATTACGAGAAAATTGAATTATCGCTACCATCCAAAAGGGCATCCGAACGAAATTTCCACCTCGAAGTTCATTTTCACAGAAGTAGAGGCAATGCATCAGTAAAAACAACCGTTACTTGAAGGTAAATTAAATAAATAATAAAATTGTACTTTGAAAACACGAACAGTATTTGCAGCAAATAGAAGAAAATGCTTAGTGCAGCTGAGCTTCGTGCAAATAAACGAAATTAAATGCACTAATATGCAGTCAAAGGACTTTCAGCGTAGTGTGCAAATCCAGGAAACGTGCCTGTGAATGCCGAACACTCGCGCGTACACTTACAGTTAAAACTTCCTACACGATGCCTGTGATTCATCCAGGTCTCCAAATCGCTTAGTCAAGGTGTTGCCACATAATAGATATAAGCGTAAAATTACCTAAATAACACTCAACAAGCCAGTTATAATATTATCTACTAGCTTTTTTCATTTACATGAACTTAAGGTTAAAAGGAGACTTTTTTTTAGGAAGATGGAAAACTACTTCCAATGACTAATGGAAAAAAACCTAATGGGTATACGTGACAAGAGAAAATATGCGATAAAAAGCTCATTTCATTTTAGTCAAATTATGCAAGAAGTAACGATTCTGATAAATTTGATTTGAACAACTACAATTCCTACATACAATGCGCAAGGACGGACGCCGCAATAACTCAGAGGTGTGAAGCAAGTTCCAATCTCACGTAGGACACGCACGTTTCTGATAGTGGCGTGGAAGAGAAACACAACGTACTCTACTTTACTGCGTCGTCTCTGATGTTTAAAATATTTTAAAAAGCATTTTAAAAATTAATCATTTTAGCTTCTTTATTTATATTAGAAATACATAAAGGCGAGTACAAAAAGTTCTCCGCGTCGAACAACACTTCACTTGCCCCATTATTTCCCCACACGTTCCTCACGATTTCATCGGTCTCATTTGTTTTCAAGTTTTTAATAAAGGTTATTATACTGTTCTCGAAAGATAGGAAAAAATACCTCTTTCCCACAACCAGCCGGACTTGCTTCCCCAAACGCTGAACTGGTAGAGGTGTAACCCCGAGTGATATAAGAACACACACAGATTACCAGTTCACTGTACACATGTAGGATTAGTAATGATTTTACTTTTATTTAAAACTCAGTTGTGCTCTGTTACTTGGTCGCTAACATTGTGCACTACAAGAAAAGGAAGAGATATGTATGCCCTCCAGTCATAAAATATTATATTAATTATTCCGGGCAACAAGGTTATAAAATTGAGCTTATATAATTTCAGTAGCTTTTAAAAAAGATTTTGAGAGTTCCCTTAAATATATAATATATGATGTTTGAATAAGAAAAAAATCATACTTGTAAAACAAATAATTGTACAAGACTAATAGAAGCACAATAGTATATAAATGGACCTGAAAAATGCCTCTACGGGTTTGTTTCTCTCTCTCCTCTCAGCGTTTCGTAAGACCCCTTTTAGAATATAAGCTGCTTCTGTTTGAACGAGAACATTACACCGCCTCCTTCTTAAGCAACAAATAATTAATAAAATATTAATAAGTAATTTTACATTTAACTCTCCTTCTCGTCCTATTCTTAGACCAGTCCCTCTGCCGGTTTGTGCGTCCGCCAGGTGTCATACCACCCTCTCCAGAGGATGAACGCCGCAAACTACGTGAATTTCAGCGAAACCTCTCCCGGCGTTAAGACCCCTTTGAATCAACGCAAACGCAGCGAAGAGCCCGCGAGGAATGTATTTGTCCCGGGGGGCTGCGTTTCCTCGCAGCTCCTTCGGCGCCTGCGCGCGCGCTGCAGAGCAAACAGCCAAGTATCAGCTGCAGTTGATAGCACGTCCCGTCGGCTGTGCACACAGCGCAGCGCGAGGCCACGGAGGAGGAGGGTGGGGGGAGGAGGAGTCGAAAGATGGAAGAGGACGCGGAGGCGTGGTCAGAGGTGACGGACGAGAGGCGAGCGCGAGGAAGCAAAGGCGGACTTGAAAAAGGTGGATAAAGAAGCGCAGGCGGAGAAGGCGAAGGCGGAGAAGGCGAAAGCGGAGAAGGTGAAGGGGAAGAAGGCGAAGGGGGAGAAGGCGAAGGTGACGGAAGAGAGGCGTGGGCGAGGAGGCAAAGGCGGACGTGGAAAAGATGGATAAAGAAGCGCAGGCGGAGAAGGCGAATGGCGGAGAAGGCGAAGGTGGAGAAGGCGATGGCGGAGGTAACGGAAGAGAGGTGAGGGCGAGGAGGCGAAGGCGGATATGGAAAAGGATTCAGAAGCGGAGGCAGAGAAGACGAAGGCGGAGAAGACGAAAGCGGAGGTGACGGAAGAGAGGCGAGGGGGAGGATGTGAAGGCGGACGTGGAAAAGATGGATAAAGAAGCGGAGGAGGAGAAGGTGGAGGCGGAGTAGGCGGAGGTGACTGAAGAGAGGCGAGGGCGATGAGACGAAGGCGGACTTGAAAGAAGGTGGATAAGAAAACGGAGGCTGAGAAGGCGGAGGCGGAGGTGACGGAAGAGAGACGAGGGCGAAGAAGCGAAGGCAAAGGCGGTAGCAAAAAAAGGCGGAGGAGGAGGACGAGGACGGGAAGGCGGAGGAGAGGGCGGAGCTGACAGAAGAGAGTCCACGTCGAGGAGTCGAAAGCGGAGGTGAAAGAGGCGGAGCAGATGGTGACGGATAAGGAGAAGGCTGAGGTGAGGGCGGTCGGGGTGACGAAGGGCGAAATGATGGCGGAGGCGAAGGAGACGGCGAAGGCGGAGGTCGGGGGCGAAGGTGGAGATGAAAGAGACTGGGAGAGCAGAAGCGGAGGCGGAAGGCGGAGGAGAAAAACTGATGGTGAAGGAGGATGTAAAAGTGGAGCTGCAGGCGGAGGTGAGGGCGTGGACGGGGGCGTCGGGACTTTCGGGCCACGTTCAAAGAAATCTCTGTAAGCCTGTAAGCGTATCAAAGCAAAGAGGGAGAGTTGTATATTGTTATTTTTTTCTCTTATTCCTCTACTGTTTCTCCTTGACACTCTCTCCTCCAATCATCACATCATCACCTTTCCTTCTTTTCTCTTACTCTTTTCTTTTCTCCTTACTCCACTTCTGTTCTCTTTCTTTTCAACCCTCCCTTGCTTTTTGCCATCCCCTCCTTGAAACTTTTGTTTGTTCTCCTCTCGTTCCTCTACTACTTTCTTCTTGTCTTTGCTTTTGTTCTCTTCTCCCGCTGCACATGCAGATTGCACGTAGGAGAGTGACGAAAGAGGGAAAGCGGGGCGAGGTATACAAACACACATCGAAAAGGAGACTAATGAAACGGCGTGGCGCAGGTGTACATCAAGCACAGTGGAGGTGAGCGTGAAGGGCAATACGTGGAAGAGGGTGAAGAGGAGTGTGTGTACCGAAGGAAATGTGCGCGGGGGAGGGGGAAGGCAAGGGCGAGGGCGAGGGCGAGGGCGAGGGCGAGGGCGAGGAGTGAGCCGGGAGGAGGGGGGATGCGAGCGCCGCTTCGCGACTGTTTGCTGCGTGCGTTAGCGCCACCCGAGGAATCAAGGGCTTCGCAGCCTCCGGGCGCCGCGGCCACGATGCACCGACCAAAGTATTCTAATGCAGACAGCAAACATCACCACGTACGCCAGGGGGGCATATGATTCAGCACAACGAAGGTTTTTTTCGGGTAATACAATTCGGTGAGTGGAAACGGCTTAAGGGTAAAGAAATTGGCCCAAGTAAGAATGCGTAATAAATTCCAATAAAACTTCATTATCATTATAATTATCATCATCATTTGTTTGATACCTTGCTCACGACGTATATTATTTTTCAATTTAATGCATTTTATAACGGGTTACACTCTTACATAGCGGGGAGAGGGTGCTTAATATACTTATATATACCGTATTCTATATTCATTTTCCCCATCTCCGGGCTCACGTAGTGCCTAGGGAGTCCCGCAGCAAAATTTTGCCTTCAAGATCTTTCTTCCACAACGCCATGAATCAATACAATGGGCCGCAAAAGGATGGGTGATCGGTGTATCGTTCTGCTCCGAGAATGGTACATGAAGGATGGGTCGCGGGACGCCACGCCCCCTGGTGCAAGGTGCTGTTCCGCCTTCTGCCTGGAGTCGATCACGAAAACTTTTGGTCAGAGAAACCGGCTTAAGGGTTCGATTTCGGCAGGAGCTACTCTCACCGATGTGGAACAAACCCTGAAATGCCTGACACTTGGGATCGAGCCTGCGAGCAATCAATCACAGGCAGGCTCGAGTGGACAGCCGCTGCCCTTAACGCTCGCAGATGTTGAGATCTGGAGAATAATTACAAGAAATTTCCACTGTAATGTCGAGATTAGATTCATCTGCTCTGACCACCTGCAAAAGCTCGCCCTAACTCAACACATTCCACGCTACGCTTTACCCTTGAAAGCTTAATGGCTGCTGCTCGAAGTCGCTCGATGGTACGCCCTCCTCCTCGCAAGAGACAACCAGCGACCAACAAACGCCCGACGAAAGAGACGCAAAGACTCAAGACGAAAAGAGCGCGGGGAGGCCAGCAGACACTGCGTCGGCCAGAACGACAGCGCACCAACAACCAAGCCGCGAGCGTCAGAGCAGATCGAGGTGGAGGAG
>BOPP01000092.1:2485813-2513795 GCA_017312745.1 Gryllus bimaculatus
GTAGATTCCTCTCCTCAAACTTGTTCACCCATTTCGTCTGTCCTGAGAACTTTTATTATTCCTCACGAGACTCAAATTGGGGCTTTCTACAACTTCTCCAACATCTAGAACTTTCTTGTGTATAGATAAGTTTGAATGCTAAATATGTTGAGTCATATTTCACAAAATAATCGTCTTGGTCGGAGTTTTCTCTGTGGCCGAAATGCGGATTATGGTTCTCATTTTTTCAAGAGACACTTTTAAGTTTTCAAGATTTTATATGGCATCCTTAAAGCACAGCTGTGCTTTTGTCTTTTCTGGATTAATGTGTGCATACTCTCTTGCCTTCTAGAGTGTAAATACTCTAAGTAAGAAAGATGATAAGAATCATAAAACTCTCGTTACATTCTTTGTCGTTAATTCACCAAATAAAAAACCACATGAGAAAATTGTGTTTGTCAGCTATCTTAGGGTACTTTTCTCTGAGTAGTCGCATAATAGATTGATAAACAGATCTTTGGGCGCCTTTCGATTTCTGGGAGGAAATTGTGAAAATGTCCTGGGTTTTTCAGGTGTAATAGTCTTGTCCCCTCCAAATTTTAAATATTGGTTTCTTCATCAGCAAATCACAAAGCTTTAAAAGTGCAGAGTCGGACGCAATGAATCCAAGTCTGGGAATATCCACTTTATGAAAATACACTCTCTAGACGTATAGCTGAGGTGCTAGTGGTGTTCAGCCTAGGCTGTGATCATTTTTGAAAATTACACACCTCTTTTGGTAACAGGGGAACACAAAACATGTTTTTTTTTCCATTAAAATTAAAATCGATTTTCCACAGCATCTACATAACTTTCTCTACTTGCTCTAACTACCTATGTATTCGATGTTGTTTTCTGGCGGGCCAGATCCAGAGAAAAAATTTCTTGTAGAGGGGGATAGTTTTTTTATTTGAAATGTTTTGGTTGAATATGTCGTAATACAGATTATGTAGATCCGATGAAGCAGTGTTGCGTTTACTCACTGGCAATACGTAGTTGATAGAATACCTAATCTCTTAAACAGTTTTACAATTTAATGTTATATGAGTATGAAAAACTTTTACTTGTGCTTCAAATCTCTCTGTGGATTAGTATAAAAACTCCTAACTAATACTGGGACTTGGCAGAACGTTATTCCTTTGGGGTCGGGAATTTCCCCTTATTTCCCTCCCTCCTCGATTGGGATATGCTACGTGGTATATATTACTCCATCTACATAACATAGGTAGACGCATGAGCAAAGTAACAGAGTATCATCACATCAGAGAGGAGTGTGCTCCAAACTGTGGCCATGTAAATGCGTTATACGGTGGGTACTACTCTGGAGTGTTGTTCTTCTTCTATTTTGTTTTGGAGCAAGTTTTAATAATATTGTTTGCAATCTGTTACACGTTTTAGACATTTGAAGAAACAGCACTTCCCTTTCGTTTTTTCTAATTACTAAGAAACCCTTCATTCATTACTATAGAATATTAGCGTTATCATAGATTAAATATATAATAGAGAAAGAATATTATATTTCCAAAGTATTAGTAAATAAATTTTGGCATAGAACTGGATGTTTCTAATTAATTTTTTTTGTTTTTTATTTTTGCAGCATTTTGCAATGGTCCTTTACCTGGTTTATTTGGAGTCTCTGAGTCTCTAAAAAGGACCCCATGTCCTTGTCACCCGTGGTTAGCACTAGGGCCGTTGTCGGTGGTGTGTGTAGATATGCGTTGTACATGCACTGCTTGAGGAATGTGCTCCATGGTGTAATAGGAAGTTGTTCTTAATCTAGGGTGTGGAGGTGCTGAACTGTCTTCCAGTGGGCACGAGCGACAGTAGAGGGACGGGAGGCGGGCGGCAGCCGCTACCGAGACCACCGCAACGGTAGGGCTAGGTGTTGTTGATCTCTCACTGTTGAATTTAGGGCAAAAAGAGGGGATACACTTGTTGCGGATAGCTAGGAGATGGCTTTGATTTTGTATTAACAACGCGACTTTCTGAATGCCTTCTGAGAGGTAGTCCTGGAAGACTAGCAGACAGCGTGGAATGCCGTTTAGGCGGTGGGGAGAGAAGGGCTCCGTCAAACGGAATTTCATTATTTTATTTTAGTGGCATTTGGGGTATATATCGTTAAAAAGAAAGTTATGTGTTATGGTTGGTTTGGAAGGTTAGTGATGCTTATTCTGCAAGGAGGTAAGGTGTCTGGGGAGGTCAGATAACGTGTATGTAAGGATTGATTGGTTCTTGAGTTCGGGACGCGTCTAGCGTGAGAGAAAGATAATCAAAAATAAATACAAAACTACATGACGACGTTTGACGCCAATGCGAAAGCAGTAGAGCTAATGTACAGCGGATTTTCCCTCGTGTATTGGCTTTCTCTCCGTCCTTTTGGATCGATATGGTGCCGTCCTGCCCCGCGTTCGGTGCTATTCTAGCTGACGTTGCAGCGTTCGCGGTAAGGGGACGTGGCCGATACTTCCGCGTCCGTGTGGATCGGTCGGCTTTGGTCTTGGTTCTTGTCGGAGTGCGACTGTCGCTGCGACTTTGCGTTGCGAGTGGCTAGCTAAGCGACTGTGCCTCTAGGTACGTGCCGTGTTCGCGATGTGTGCGGTTCAGTATGGCTTCGACGTTTGCGAGTGTTCTCTCCTCTTCTTTTCTTCTGCCCTGTCTGCTTACACCTCACAAAGCAGCCGATCGGCGTGGGATCCGAAAGGGTGACGTAGGCGCGAGACTGCGCTGGTTGCAGTATCGCGTGCGAACAAGAGCGGATGGTGACGTGGCCCGCGGCGGACCAGGATAGTGTCAGCGGAGCGAGGCATCGCCACGGGCCCCCCCCTCTCCTCGTCCGCTTTCGGCGCTGGCCGTAACACCGACAAATCGGGGGGCAGACCCGGTTGAGTCGAGTATAAGCGAGTCGAGTCAGGTCGGGTCGGCTCGGGTCGAGTAAGCTTGGGGTCATATCGATTTTTTTCTGACGTCGAGTCGAGTTGTTTCGAGACGGGGCGTGGTGAGGTGAGGCGAAGTGAGGTGAGGCGAAGTGAGGTGAGGTGAGAGGGAGGTGGGGGTGGAGATGGTGGAGCGGGGTCGGATCGGGGCATCGGTTCGTCAGGGATCGAATCGCGGCGGGTCGGATCTCTGAGATCGGGTCGGCGAAAGGAGTTTCCTAATATGGAGAGGGGGCGCGAAAGACTCGCGCACGCAAAGCGTAGTTGAGCTGGGAACCGAAGCCGCCTCTTCGCATCATTTCAGCCTTCAGCGAACGAGCAGTATCATTAATTCAGCGGCCTAAAACACACGGATAGTACGGCTAAATAAATACTTACTCCAAAGCGACTACAATGAAGAGTAAAAAGCAGATTGAATCTGAAAATGAATAGTTATATAGAAGGCACACTTAAGGAACGCTAAATAAAAATAATTTGTGTTATTATATGATAGTCACCATGTACATTAAATTTATTCTGTTAAATAAACACAAAAATATTTATATAGTCAACGATTGTATCCGTTACTAAAATGTGAGCGTGAATATTTCTTATTAAATAGATTCATATATGTATACCCACAATGTACATTGAAAGCACGAGTAAGCAAAGAGATGCGGTTTTAATAAAATCGCAAATCTGCGGGAGAATGTATGCAATTGACAACAAGAACATAATATAAAGGAACTACACAAGTTATTTCCATTTGTTAAACGGCAAGTCACTAGAATTATCTTCCAGACAGCGGCTGAATTCAACCTACCTACCTAGAACGTGTGTCGAAAACCTACCGTTCGATGTGAACCGTAGAACCTGCAGGTCAGAGACGCTCCTGCGGCAACACGTCTCAACCGGTCTATCCGTTCTTCATCTTTTTTTGAAGGGGGGGGGCATGACCCCTATGGGCCTCCTGAATCCGCTATTGATCTTCAAGGCGTTGCCACCTGCCCGCAAATCCCGCCACGAGGGGCACGACGGGGGGCGTGTCCGCTTAAGGCCGGCGGGGTACGACGAGAGAGTTGCTCCGCAGGTTCAAACCGCAGGTGCCTCCGGCCGACCTGGTCGTCGCCCATTTGGAGCGACAGCTGATGTCTGCGATACGCGCGCAGTCCAACGTCCTCTTGGATCATCGCCATAAACAAGCTGCATTGCCAATGAATACTGCCAGCGAGCCACGATTAGTCTTACTTTAGATGGAGCGAGGTCTCTCAACGCTTCTTTTCTTTTCAAGTTGAGCGTATTGCACTGATGATGGTTAATTTCTTTGCGACTTGACGTGTGCCTCTTCAAGAACAGTGCTGTGCTATGCCACCAATTCTAACCAATTGCTCTCGGTTTGACTGTTTCCGCCGTCTCGAAAGAGCATGTATTAATGTGCTCACTACTGGATGTAAAAGTTCATCATTACATATACTAGAGCCGCTAATCTTAATTTAACATATGAAGTGCGTAGGATTGTGGAACACGACGAATTGCGATTTAAAAATGGTATGGAATTATTTTAATGAGCTGATTTTGATTCTCAAAATCCCAAACCAACTCTTCTCAGCTTTGGATTGTTGTTATAAAATGCACAAAGGAGCTTAAGAACGTAAAGGATAAGCATATACGTAGTCGAACGTCGAACATCAAATAAATTTATTATTTAGAAATGTCTTTATAAAACGAATTACAATAGTTTGCCAACTTAAACTACTTTTTTCTAGAGTCTAAAAAAATCAGAGATCTAAATAACCGATTAAAGCACACCTGCTACAATACACCGATAAAAAAGAATTCTCATTAGTTCGTTAATTAAACTTATACCGCATCGTAAATAATATTATTTGAAAAGATGTACCGTGGATAATTTTGCTTCTCCGTTCGATGGAAAGTTTTCTATGCAACCATAAAACGTACACACTCAAATCGATAAATTATGCTGTCGTAAATGATTTGCCTATATGAACGGGAATAATAATGGAATATCTACCAAATAATTCATTTTGTTAATGCGTTTTATTTCTGTTTATTTTCTTGCGTAGTCTTCGCAAAACTAAATTTCCCATAACCCACATTTCATTTTTTATTTCCCATGTTCCTGTTTATACGCGCTGCCCATTTCACTCCGCAAAGCGATTGCTCTCCACTTGAAGTGCGTTTCCCATTTGCTGTGCTCGCCTTTGGAAGGAGAACGCGACCGGGGATCAGCACCTGCTACGCTGGAGTGATGTGAACGACCGCGAGACACAAAACTCATTCTTGGCTTTCTCTCCAACTTCATATCTCACAGGCGGCCGCGACAAAACCGCGCGATTACGCCATCCCCTTCACCCGGCGGCGGCTTTCCGGCCTACCTTGCACGACGCGGCCCCGACGCACCCGCATCACCCGGCGGCGCACGTGGGCCCTTGCGACCCGTCACGGGCTCGTAGAGGTAGCTCGGCATCGACAGCGCTGCCTCTGCAGCATCGTTAACCGAACAAAACAACAACAATGATTGTTGGTGATTCCGAACGCGCCAACGGCTGTGGTCATTCGTTCCGTAAGTATAGTGCACGTTCTCCAGCTGGATGGCGAGATCCGGCACCGACCAACTGTCGGCTAGCGGGGTGTGTCCCAATCAGGTACCTCTCACTAGCGAAGCACCGCTCCAGCCAGGACACGCTCTAAGCTCCCGACTAGTCTCCAGATATTTGTGATAGTCTGGGTGTAGAGAATACTATAGAGGTCGGCTGGTCCGTTTTTTTTATCTTCGTTTCTCAGATTAATACCAGATGAATATTCAAATAGTATTCAAACAAACGGAACACTGACATCACAACATAGTTTCTTCCCTCATTGTTGTCCCTTATCTTCCCTTACATTTGCACTATCTCAACACTACTAGATGTCTTGAAGTCCAATCAAGAGTGTGGAGATTGTCAGGAGTGTAGAGTCCATAATGTACAAGCCACCAGAATCACAATTCTTAGCGACCAAAAACATTTTGGACAATTTTCTCTTTAACCTGACAATAAAACGTTCACGTCCCCATTCCTCACCCCGGACGAGCAACAAGAGATAACTCTGGAACTGTGCATTTCCGAAGCCCACGTTCTTAAGTTTTATTTCGTTCTCTCAGCACGAGTTCATTTGGAATTCATGTCTATCAACCAGGAACACATTCACACAATCAACACAGCCATAACCCTCCGATAGAATCTGATATTACATGACAGATTAAGCGATGTGAACTTTTGGTAGGCATTTTATCTAGACAAAAATAAACGCTTTTAAACGCGGATTCAATGTGTTCTGATCAGCTTTATTTATTTAGTGAGACGATTCATAGTATTTTGTTTCATTTCACAACGTAATGTTTGTCGGGACTAGGAACGTCTGGAGTTCTAAAGATAAAAAATAACTATAGCTGAAAACCATCAATTGCTTATATTAATATTTATTTAAAATTCGCTTCATTTTATCTATCTAAGATGTGATATTACACAGAAAAAAACAGACAAAATTAAAAAATTGAATTTGTTGAATACCAAGCAGATTTTGTTTTTGTTTTCTCACCATCTGTTGATACATAGTGAAATCTTTTTTCTAGAGAAGCAATACGAAAACTCCCTGCCTCAACTGTTTGTTAACCTATTGAATACTTAATGCATATTGCTATGAGAAAGTTTCCTTAGTCGTACGTACAGTCATTAAATTTTATTAATCTCGATTTCATTGTCATGCTTTCATTGAGTCTTGCTCATAAATTACAGGGCACTTGTTAATAAAATGAAAGAAATACATTTCTATAAATCTAAGCTTCTTAAATTTATTTTGTAAGGCTACATATTTATTCCTACATTGATGTCATCAAAAACGTTAATCATCCGCGAAAGTGTTTCGTTGTATAATTTTTTGCAACTCCCAACAGCTCGTCAGCCAATTTGCCGTCCGCCTGATTTTCCTATGCCTACTATCTACTACCTTTTACTAAACCTAGCAATAGCTACGCGAAGAAAGTTAGTCACAATCAGGCGTGTCTGTATTTTGGAGGAAAATGCGTTCGACATTGGAAGCACTCTATACGTTTTATAGGTTATTTGGGACCCGAAAACTGGAGCTCCACGGACGACTAGGAAATGCGCGATAGAAGCGAGCCCAATAGGCGGCAGTTTGGCCAAGCAAACACCACCAAACTACCAACAGGTGCAACAACGAGTGGGATCACCACGTGTCCCCGCGGGCGACAGTGGGCGCCAGTCACAAGGCAAGGAAACGCGCGCGCGGGTGTGTCAACTCGTCCTCGGGCGCTGCGGGTTCGCGTGGACGAGGCAGCGCCGCCGGCGGCGGCGGCGGCGGCGGCGGCGGGCGAGAGAGCCGGGTTCAACGACCGGCGCCTTAATGGCGACGTGACGTAACCCCTTACACGCGCCCGACGTGTTCGCGGTTCACGGTTAGACGCCTTTCGCGGCGAAGCTGGCGGTGGCGGCAATGGAAGAGGAGGAGGAGAAGGTGATGGCGGGTGAGGAGAGGGCGGTGATGGCGGTGAGGAGAGGGCATGATCGCAGGCGAGGAGGGGCGGTGCGATGGCAGACGAGGGAGCGGGGCCAGGTGATGGCAGGCGAGGAGGTGGTGGTGATGGCAGGCGAGGAGGGTGCGTGATGGCAGGCGAAGGAGGGGGGCGGTGATGGCAGGGCGAGGAGGGGGCAGGTGATGGCAGACGAGGAGGGGCGTGAGACGGTGATGGGCCAGAAGAAACAAAAGGGCTGACTGGGCCAGAGGGCGGTGATGGCCAGAAGGGGCGGGTGATGGCGCCAGAAGGGGCGGCTGATGGGCAGGAAGGGGCGGTGATGGCAGAAGGGGCGGTGATGGGCCAGAAGGGGCGGTGATGGGCCAGAAGGCGGCGGTGATAGGCCAGAAGGGGCGGTGATGGCCAGAAGGGCGGTTGATGGGCCAGAAGGCAGGTGGGATGGGGCCCAGAAGGGCGGTTGATGGGCCAGAAGGGGCGGTGATGGGCCAGAAGGGGCGGTGATGGGCCAGAAGGGGCGGTGATGGGCGAGGAGGAGACTGCGATGACGGAGGTAGAGGAGGAGGGGATGGAGACGAGGAAGGTTGTGGAGGAGATGTTGAGGGAGTGGAGGGTGTGGCGGCCGTAAGAAGCGAAGAAGCGGCGCCAGATGACGTTGGGAAAGATGCACGGTGGTGGAGCAAAGAGAGCGGTGGGGCGCAAAGGAAAGCTAGCGTGATTGGCGGAGAAAAAGTTGACGGGAGGCAGAAAGCTGGCGGGAAAAGACGCATGCAAGGGTGGTAGAGGAAGAGAAGATATTAGTGGCAAAGGTAGAGGCAGAGGAAACGGAGTTGTGGGGTTATTTACGGTTTCGACTTAAGTGGTGGAGGAGTGGGGTGTGGGGAGGTGTTGTTGTTGTTGTTGGTGGTGGTGTTGTTGATGTTGGTGTTAGTAGTGATGGTATTAGCGGTGGTGCTGGTGGTGGTGGTAGCATCAAGCAACACATGTTGGAAAAGACACTGTGGTGCCTTAGGAGAGAGCACGAAGGTGGCGGGAGGATACGGCACCGTGGAGTTCAAGAAGAAATGTTTAACAATAAGGATCCAATGGTGTTGAGGGTTGTCCAGGCGACTTCAAAACTGGAGAAAGTGGAAATTGAGAAGACGAAGGAGAGAATGGTGATGGAGAAGGAGGACAGAGAGGTGATAGCGGAGGAGGCTATGGAGAAGGGAGTGACGGCAGCAGCTGCAAAAGCGGAGAGGCGACACAATCGGAAGCGAAGGACGCACAGCGGCAGCGGAGGCGCCAACAAAGAGTAGCGGTTGCGGTGGCAAAGATCAAGGCAGCGGTGTTGACGGCAACTGCATTTGCGGTGGAAAGCTATAATAATGGCGGGATAGAGACAGCAGTGGCGCCGGCAATGGGAATAGAGGGGCTATAATGAGGTGAGTGCAAGGTTTTGAAGTAGAGCTGTAACGGTACACATTCATTATGTAAAACGTTTGATCATAATGAACTTCGGACCATTGATTTATTGTAGAGACTGCGGCAATGATTTCCCAGGATTTAGGAATCGAGGAATCGCGAAGTACTTCACCAACTGCACGACACAGAATTTTTTATTTTCCCGTTTTATACACGCTCCTAGGCTATAAAAGAACACCATTCTGTATGTACGCCGACAAACAGCAGCTCATGCATGGGTTTGGACAAATACGTTATGAGTTCCCTCACTACGACTTCCACACCGAGTTAAGGCCGAATTCTGTGTGGCACCTGAGGTATGTGAGAATCCTTCAGCAATTACCTTAATATATTGCTTAAAATGAAGTGGTCGCTTATGGAGATCATTTCTTACAAGGTCTTCAAGAACTGACAGTCAGTGTAAAGTTGACAAAGTGTCATTTGCAGCAGCTCTTTCTTCTGTTAGTGGTCACACTGCGTTCACGCACAGTATTATTTTATTTTTACAGCTTCGAAAATATACAAAAGTTCGCTGAATACATACAATACAAGTAGAATACTAGACCGCCACATTCTATGCACATAACTGTGCCTCTCTACCAAACTGATCCTTTCACTGATGTCCTCTAAAATTTACTTCACTGTATACTGAACATTCCCACATTCTTCATTTCTCAAAAACCCCAAATCTCTTTAATATTGCATGTTCCCAGTCTTCTACCACCTCATAGATCCTACATTTTGTTTCTCACTATTTAGTCAATATCTACTCGCTCTATTTTCATTTCCTAACCTACTATATCTTACTATCTTCGTTTATCACTTCCCTTACAGTTCCCTTTTAAATAATTTGGAATATCATCCAACTGAATAATGCCATCCATTTGTAATGAGTTTCTTATCTTTTTGAATCTTCCAGTAACAACAGATCTTTATACCTTTAAATCAATTGTTTACAAATCAATCCCTTCCTCTCTTAATCTTGTCACATCTTCCAACGAATAAACTTAATTATTTCAAAAACTTTCGCTTTCCCAATCAGATTTCTCAGTCTCTTTGTTCTTATCTATTTCCCACCAATCTGATTTTCCCCTCACTCTCCTAATACTTACATCCAACTTATATGTTATTTTGCCCATCTCTATTCTCATTTTCTGCTTCTTTGTCGCCTATCTTACCATGTAGCCAGTTGTGCAATAGTCTGTTCCTAGGATCCATCTTTAAAATCTTTTATGTACTGCTTCCTGTTTCCTCCTTTTCTACCATTACCAAATTTCTGCCCCCACCTCAGCGAGTGATAGAGTAGACAATAGAGCGAACATGAGGGAATGTTCAGTATAGAGCGAACAATACTATCGTATATTTTTATATCCATTGCACAGAAATCCTGGCACTTTCTCTTAATTATAACCCACACTTCTTTCAAAGCCACCATCCCCCTGTTACCTATTTCTGCTATGTGCTCTTAGTAGCACCCTTCCTTGTTCAGCCAATATTCAATATTGTGCATTCACACACAATATGTTTCGAAAACAGGCGTTCTAACACTGCTTATGACCTTTAAATCATTCGCCATTTTACATTTCTAATTAGTTATCCGTTTCTAATAACCTTTGAGTATCCGTTGTGCAAAACGATATGTTGCGTATAGAATTTAAAAAAAAATGGGAAATCATTGTCACCTTTTCCTTAGCAGAAGCCGCGAAGGAACAAAACCTACACGATAAGACACAAAATGAATATGCGATCTTGTTTTTACGAATGTGCGATTACTCATTGGAGAAAAAGACTGATTGTGAATCATAATTGATTACTTAACGAACACGGATTTGAAGATTGCATTCGATCGATAGTTACACAAAGTATTAATGGATGTTGTGATGTCATCCTTACCACACCTCTTTGTTTAAAAGCAGAAGCCACGATTTCATCTAAATACTTTTAAATACCAACCTCTGAGAACATGACCCTTACGTAAACACTGTCATTGTTTGCAACGAGAAATTACGTATAACATAATTAACAGTTAATGAACCTGAAAATCTCTGAGAAGCAACACATTTGTCTATGATACAATTTTATATCGATATAGCATGAGACTAAATTAAGTCAGGGCAACTCAATCATTTCATGAAAATCAATTTATTAAAATGTAATGCACACTTAAGCAACATTTATTTTTAAGAATATGAACAGGTTATTGAACAATGTTTTGTTGACACTTCCACAGCAAATGTAGGGCATGACGGCAGTAAACTTTTTTATCAATACAATCTGAAATAGAATATTATTGATCATTTGTCGTAAGCTACTAGAAAATGTTGTAAAAGCAAGAAAAATTTCTTTGTTTACTTTTGGGACACCTCACTTCCATAACAAACAAATCAGTTCCACAATTATTCACCTCGAATTGCGGCGCTGGTGATTTGTGGTCCGTTCCTCCATCGCGGCGAGTCCTCTCGCAGCTCGGACGCGGGAGCTCCAACCACTTCATCCGCAGCCTAACCCAATATCCTGCGCTCGGTCCCGAGTGCTCAGGCCCTGCCCTCTCCCCCGGCCGGTGATTACCGGAGGCAGCGTGCAAGGGGCGAGAGCGTGGGGACGAGGAGCATGGAAGTGGAAGGCGTGGGGACGTGGAGCGTAGGGACGGGAAGAATGAGGGCGGGGAGCGCGAGGGCGGGAAGGGCGGAGAGCGCTGGGCGGGATCATGAGGGCGGGCGAGCGTGGGTGGGGATGTGATCGTGGGGGCGTGAGGGCGGGGGCGTTAGGGCGGGGGGCGTTAGGGCGGGGGGCGTTAGGCGGGGGCGAGGGCGGCGGCTTAGGGCGGGGCGCGTTAGGGCGGGGGCGTTTAGGGCGGGGGGCGTCTAGGGCGGGGCGTTAGGCGGGGCGGCTGTAGCGGACGGGGCGTTAGGCGGGGGGCGTTAGGGCGGGGGCGTTAGGGCGGGGGGCGTTTAGGGCGGGGGGCGTTAGGGCGGGGACGAACGGGTGAGGAACGTGAGTGCGGGGGAAGCGTGAGGGCGGGCGAGCATGAGGGAGGGTGGTGGGGGGGAGCGGGGCGTAGATGCAATGGCGGGGCTTGGACGGAAGCGGTGGTGGGGTCGGGCGGGGCGGGCGGAGCGCTGGAGGGAAGCGGGCGGTGGCGGTGCGGGTGGCAAATGCGGGTGCAAATGGCCAGGTGTGGGCCTGCGGTCGCGTGTCCCCGATTTCCATTCAAGTTTTGCTTACGCTTTTTTCAGTGCTTTTAGGCCATCACTGTCTATTGTTTCTTTTCGTTTCCAAGCGGCTTGATCTCATTCTTTACCGTTGTATCTCCAGTGTACGCTCGTAGCCTTCTCCAACTTTGACGTGCTCTAGTATTCTGACAACGTGGGATGAAGTGACAGACAACTTTTCTTTCTACTCTTCAAATCTAGGATCTTCCTAGTGAAGACTCGTAAATTTGGAGATTAACGAGTAGAATGAAAGACTCTTAATCGCAGAGAACACAGTGATTTGAATTAATTAGAAGCCCGATAATACTCGTAAATGAGAATTTAGGACAAACGACGTTCTAAGCCATCGCCTCTTGCAACGCTTCTGCAGGGAAGGCGGCAGGATGTGGGGGCGCCACAGCCTCCGCCGCGCTGCGCTCGCCCTGCCCTCGCTCCCTCCGTTGCCTCATTCGCGGGGGCGTCACTCACTGGAGAGGAGGCATCGGGGCGCGACCCGGGAGGCGCCCGCTTCCGTTCGCCCCCGCCCCCGCAGAGCCACCTCGATCCCCTCTCGCCCTTGCAGAACTCTGCGCACGTATTGCTGGGTGGGAGGCATGGAGAAAGTGAGAGAGGAGAAAAGAGGCCGGACATGACAAGTAGTAGGCGGGATGGCTGGGACTGCGGCGGCGGGAACGGTGGTGGGCGCGGCCGGAACGGCAACGACGGCGGTTTGTGACAAAGCGACGCGTAAGCGAGACGGAGGCGGGACGGCGGCAAGTGAGGATGTAGGGCGGTTAGATGGTGGGGTGAGGGCGGCGGTGGGGCGGCGTGAGGCGGCGGTGAGGGCGGGAGTCGCGGTAAAGCCGGGGAGCGGCGGCGGAGAGGGCGGGGCGGCGGACGTCGGAGAGGGCGGGGGCGGCGGTCGCGGAGAGTGGGGGCGTCGGCGGCGGGTGGGCGGGGCTGGCCGTCGGCGAGAGAAGCGGGGCGACGGAGAGGGCGGAGGCGGAGGCGCGGGCGGCGGAGAGGGCGGGGGTCGCGGCGGGTGGGGCGGGGGCTGCGGCGGCAGAGAGGGCGGGGCGGCGGCGGCGGAGAAGGGCGGGGGCCGGCGGCGGCGGAGAGGGCGGGGGCGGCGGCGGCGGGCGGAGAGGCGGGAGGCGGCGCACGAGCAATTGGCAGAAAGCGTGTGACGGCGCAGACGTTGGGGAGGAGCAGGAGAAGGGGGCTGCAGGGGGCGTGGGCGAGGCGGACGGATGGCGCGCCCGCCGAGCCCTTCGATGCGCCCCTGCGCAACGGGCGGGGCGGAGCGCGTGTCAGGAGGGCAGCATCGCCTCGGGCGCGCCCCTTTGATGGATGGGAGCGACCGCGCCCTTGCCCCGCCCGCGCCCCCGCCGCGCCCCGCGCCGCCACGCCCCGCGCCCGCGACCTCTCCAAACCGCCAGAGCAGAGGCGCACCTTTCAAATGAACTGGCCAAGAGGATACCCTTCCTCATGGGTTTTATCTGCAACTGCAGTTTAAGTAATGTTCATAAAGAGCAACGACTGTTACACGTACTTGAACTCGGTTATTTCGAAGCGGCCGCATCTGCAACAGCTGTTCTGCTCATATGTTCTTGGAAAACTGCTAACGTGCGCTCGTTCTTGGAAATTTCCCTAGACTTGGCATATTCCAAGCAAACACAACACTTTAGATTTTATTAATAGTGAATAAATGGCATTTTTACATGAAACAAAGGAAAAATCATATCCTGAATCGAATAGTCAGCGTAGCTCGTTTTTGCGATTACTGGGGGGTGTGGTATCTTAATTCATATGCACTACAACTCGCACTCGGGCAGATTCTTGGACACTTCGCACTTGATATTCCCTCACTTCGCATCGTCTTAATTTATCTCTTAGTTTTGTGTCGATCTACTTCGTTCTAATTCCTTAGCTTCCTTTCAAAATTTAGTTTTGACACATCACTCTACAAAACTGCATTTTAACGGGGAATATTCTTATTAATTACAACGGCTTTTCAATTCTTCGCGAAAGCATTGTAAAATACAAGCGGGTTGCTGCAGGACTAAGAAATACTCGTATCATCGAAAGTCACAAATCATTGGACTAACATTTATGATGGGATATGACGGTGAGTAAGATAAAGTAAATAGTAACATACGAGAGAGGGTAGGAAGGTTACGTGATAATGAATCCATCTTTATTAATTTAGTTTTACTGCCATTACCATATTTACATATATACATTTCACTTGTCAGTATAATCAAGCAGCGCCCTGTAGTAATTATACTACAGATTTCATTTCTATAAAAAACGTGAAAACATGTTCGATATTATTTAGTCAACTGAAGACAATATCTAGTTATTGGGTTTATTGAAAATGTGCAATAATAATTATAATGAGGTTCATTAAGCTTGCGTTTTTGTGGGCTTCTCACCGTAGAAAATACTTTCGCTTTAAACTACATACAGCTCTCTCTCTCTCCCTTCTCTCTCTCTCCCCCCTCTCTCTCCCTCCCCCTCTCTCTCCCTCCCCCTCTCTCTCCCTCCCTCTCTCTCTCTCTCTCTCTCTCTCTCTCTCACACACACACACACACACACATACATTCTCTTTCTCTGGAGAAATATTTATGAATGTTCTCATTTTGTTTCAAAGAAACATACATTTTGACCTCCCCCCGCAAAAAACAAAACACCCCTGTTATGTCACCCATTCAACTTCGCAATCATCTGTACAATTGTCACCGCGCCGTTATTGCGGAGTATGCACGCTGCTTTTTATTATCTTTGTTATATACACCCAGAGCGATCATGTCATCCTGTGAAGCGAACGAGTCAGTGCCCTTGGCTGCTGGTGAATCAATCTATTGAGAGCTTTTCAGTTCGCTGCATTCAGTCGCAGTCTGGAAATAGAGGACATAGTAGCTGGAATAGAGTTACACAATGCCCAAAATTATCTATTGTTCGAATAAAATTATTGTTTAGAACGAAGTGCTGATATAATTCAAATGTTCGCGAAGAATAGAACAAATTAACATGAAAATCATCTCAGTTAAAGAGAAAGCGAATGGACCAAATCATGACCTGGTACAAGAAATGATGCCTTCAAAATACGCTGATACTTTATTACATATTATAAAAGTGTGAACTTCCTCTTCACTGTGCACAACGATCCATCCATGAATTCCACTACTGTAAGCACTTTAAATGAGAGAACAGAGTGACCATAGTAAATAATGAAAAATGCTAAAATCAAAGAATGAAATGCGAATAGTATCATTAAGTGTGTTTTGAGGCTCGTATTTGAGAATTCATCGTAGTTGCTAGCATTTTGCAAGGAGAGTTTTGGAAAATATTCGTTTTTCTTCGCAGTGTTGCCAATAACCACTCCCGGGCCATGCAGTTGATCGAGAATGAGAAGGGATTTTAGAAGCGATTAAAACGAGTGCGACAGTTTAATTGTAAAAATAAACAACCAATTTTGGAACTTAAGATAGTTTATGACGTATTTATTACTAAAATATTTATTGTTTGATACTTAATCTTGCACCACTTAATTGTTTCTTACATGCGATTTTTTCTTATCGTTTCTACTAGATATCCTGCGCGGACCAATCGAATACTCGCGTTTGTGGCCAAATATCCACTTGTGTTTGTATCATGGATGTCCAAGGACTGTGGTGGAAAGGATTTTAGGCATGCGGTCACGAACCAAAAAAGAAACTTATATGGAGATATATTAGAGGAAATATAGGAAGTCTTCGACTTTAAAGATACTGCGAATCAGTGATGTCATATGTTATTAAAACTACATACTTACACGGATGCAGTTTAGAATTTTTATTTCATTCACTTTTACGTCGTCATCACAAAACATTTAATATATAGAAAGTAAACCATAAGAAAACTATGAAACGGCGACGGACTGCAACACATGCATTTTACATTAATTCCCTAGTGAGTCATACGATAGACATTTTTATTCCATATTTCCTCCGTGGCGACCAAGTACAGAACAGTTCATCACGAGTCCGCGTGAACCGACATGCCACCCGAGAGAACGTTAGCCGCGAGCAAGAATCCCGGCCACACAAGCACCGAACAGACGAAGAGACGTAAGCCCGACCCCCCCCCCCCCCTATATCGAACGTATAAAACCTTAATTATATATATGAGAGACTATATCTCGTGCATCAGATTTCTGATCAGTCTTTCCTCTATACTGTTAAGGGTTTGTAGGTGATTATCTCCCGGTAAATCTGACTGTTCCGTCTAACCCTTCGTAGAGTCATGTTCATTAATATATCTATGTATTATGTGTTATTGGCTCTCCTCTTCGATAAAATAAGCCTCTTGAGTTAATACTTGTTGGTACTGCCGTAGCATTAATATCGGTGTTGTTGATTTTTTGTGTACTTCCCCTGTTGATTTTTGGTAAAATCTTCATCGCTTCTTTGTTTCATGGAAAAAATGTGTGTAATCAATTGGATGATGCTATTCCAATGAAATCAACGAGTAGGTTTCCAGTATTAGGTTCTAAACATTTTGTTGAGCTGAATTGTTAGTTCCTGATTCCTTTTCAGAGGGCCAGTGCAAGTAGATCTAGTCTTAACCTATGCAATTTCACTAATCTTGTTAAAATCCTTTTATGTTACGTGGCATTCCTGTATTATCCTCCTTTAATTCTACGAGAAAGACCAGATTCCATTTTTCTGGGCCCAGGCGAATAGTATATATGACAACTCAGTAGCGGGACTATGAAGAGAGAGAATGTTTCGTATGTATAAGATGCGAACTATATCTCATCAAAGTATCACTCTAATTATATCCATTGTGTATATATATTTTCTCTGTGTAAATCGTTTCTTCTCCTTAATTTATTATTAATTCTCTATCTAATCTTTCATAAGATCACCATTATTCCCCACTAGGTTACCATAATCTTGACAACTCAGTGTGTATTCGATGCAATCTTATATATAGGTATCTGCTCTGAACAACTATATATTACATATATTGTATATGATGGACATTTCGAAGAGAACACGCAAAGAGTATGTTTCGAAATTAACTAGTCGTTTCTGAGAGCACTATGCTTTATAAGAAATCTATAATTTATGTCTGGACCATTTGTTCACATTTCTATATTATGTTCAGTCCGTTCTAATAACTTTGAGTATCCGTTGTGCAAAATTCGATATTATGGTTGCGATATATATAATTATATTAATAAGCTTTTTAAATAGAGAGAAATATCATAATGTATCACAAAAGTTAATACGCTATTAAGCTTATGAACGCGAAGGCTAAAAATTACCTACACTCGAGTAGTACATGCTAAAATGACTCCACTGCGAGTTTCCTTTTGTTTTGACGAATTGTTAGACGACTATACTACAATTGGAGAAAAAGAACTGATTGTGAATCATAATTCGTAATTTATACTTATAGAACTATGGTATTTAGTGAGATTGATATAGATCGATAGTAATATCATCAGGAAGTAATGTGATATGTGATGTGTGAAATATATACAATCTGTTACGATACAGCCTAATTTCATTGTTTTACACAGATTGGAAAAAGAGCAAAGAGAATTATCATCATAATATATCATATAATTTATAATAATACTCTTTTGTATAACAGAGTTACGTATCACTATACGTTGTGTCATATTTGTTTGTCTCGAGACGTGGGGGAAAAATTAACGTGGATTATAAAAATGTAAATAACCAAAAATAAAAAATGGTTAATGAAAAACTACGGGGTGCCTCTTTATTGAGTTATACTTAGAAATACATTCTTGCGAAATAACACATTAATAATTTGTCTTTATGAATTCAGGATAAAAAGTGGGGTACTATTGTACTTATCATTATTAATAACAGTACAAATTCATTTCAAACAAGATAATCTATGAACATCAAAAAAGGGTTATTCAGACTTAAGTGGAATGGCCTTGAAATTGGTGATTAAGTGATGCTTCTCTAATTATTTATTTTGGTGTGGAATTTGAAGTTGTGATTCAAATAATCTTACTGGTTGTAAATTTAAATCTAACTGTGGTCTTGTAGTTACCTTTATAAAAATAAATAGCGTGTTTTGTTGTAGTGTTTGTAGAATTGTCTAGTTGTGCGAAAATGCTATCACTTTATTCCTTACAAAATTAATAATTTAAAAATAAAATCTGAATGAAGATTATATATTGACCATTTATAACACCTGTAAACAATCAAGGAGGTATATGTATTTTTACATGAACATGCATACATTGAGTGGTATTTTCATTTCTTTGTACTGTAGGTAAAAAAAAGGGAAACATAAGTACAAATTAAAATAAGTAAAATCATTGTTTCTTTTCTTGGTTCATGATTTTACGTGAAGTCTAATGGGCTGGTTTTTCTGTGTGTTCTATGTAATTTTTGTCTTCAAGTAAACAAAAAAAAAAAAAAGTTTTCATATTATATACAGACAAAAGTAAATTCTAAGTTTTTGGCAAAAGAAAATTTCAATGGCAACAAAACTAAGCATCAGAACAGACATAACTAATCACAGGAGTGCGCAGTAGAATGAATAATTAAGTAAAATTGGTCATTTTTTAATGTAGGGGAATTTCTTACTGTTCTTTTGTTATTGGTAATGTATGAAACCAGAAGAACAAATTTCTCAGAAACAATAGTCATATATCTTTTTAATGGCATAGATTGGACATTTAATATTTAAAAAATAATGTAGTCGGAGAAGATAACAAAGTGTTAACAGTTTAGTTATTACTTGTAACCCACAACAAGATTTTAAAAACATAATTTTCTGTTATTTTTTGGAGAAACTAAAGTTTGAAGATTGATAATTTTGCAAACGAAAAAGGAACTGTTATGGGAATAAGGGTCATTGAAATTCTAGTTTTTCTGGAAGATAATTTGGTTTGAGTTCAGTGTCAAAAAAGGTAAAGATTTGAGATGTTTTATTCTTAAAGAGAAACGTACTGTTCCTGTGCACCTTCGAGACATAAGGCAATGCAGCTTTGATTTTATTTTCGTGGGCAGCTTATTATGGGAGATTAAACCGAGATCGCATGGTTGAGAAGACAGTACCTAAGGGTGGTTGGTTTGATAGCAATCCCCTGACTTATCGCAACGTGGAGAACGCGAGTTGTGAATAGTAATGATTATGTATTTTTGTTGTCGTGACATCGGAGTCATTATGCGCGAAGGCGGGAATCGCCGTATTGCTCAAATGAGATTAAACGTGTTCTCTTTAACTGCGAAATCTGTCCGCGGCAGATTGGCTTTGTGTCAAATTTGTTGGGATCGTGTGTGATCAGTCCAAACAACATGCTTTCATTTTGCCATGTATTGGTTAAAATACAGCGAGATTTTTGCGATTACGATGACTTGAAGACTCCCTTCGATTTACACTAAAGACATTTTTTTTTTTTTTTTTTGGTTAACTGTGTTTTTCCCAATACTTTCATGGGTTGTAAAGTAACAATTTCAGGGCCGATGGTTTTCCGAATTGCAGTAAAAAGTATTTAGGGAGTCGTTGCGCCATTTAACGCTTGAAAGATGCAAGCGTTTTAATTTTATTATTTTTGTTATAGATTGTCTCGGGGGCAAATCTTGTTTGACCCGTCCGAATGGGGAAGTTAACTAAGCTGCGCTGCTGTTGAATCAGTGGAGGCATTTTTACTTTCTTCGGCTACGGAGTTGAGAAGGAAACTATTTATGTAATGCTGCACGGAAAACGGCATTTTTTGGCAGAAAAACTCTGTACAGGGTTTCTGGTACGAAAAAATGGATAAATCCATTGAATAAAGTGATTCTAGGACACGTGAGATCATCGTAAGTTCTAGGTGATTGAGTGTAGGCATGAATTAAACAGTGTATGTGGCGTTTTGTAGGTTCTTGTATCCATGGATAAGAAATACGCGACGTAATGACGGCGAAACCTCTCTCATCACAAGCGTGAGACGGCTTACCAATGATAGCAATTACATAGTCTGGCAGCGAGGCAGAGCTAAACCGTACGGCCGATTTTCTCTAAAATGTATATTCCACAATCGAAGTCGGCGGCACCCTGAATTTGTGAAACATTTGTATTTTGGAGAGTACTTTATTGTGAACGAAACCCCCGGGGACATTTTCCTCCAAATTTTAAAAAAAAATTGATTGAATTTTGTTGTTGGATAGTGTGAAGAACATTAAGGAGAGGGTGGTTCACGTCTCATGTTCGTTGAAGATAACCCCTGATTTTTTCGAAAATTGAAAGGTTAAAATTATCTGGGATTTCTAACAACTAAAATTATTAAAGATGTATCATTTTTCCCTTAATGAAATTCTGTTTTCTTAAAGGTACAGATTATGAAATAAGGTCCATGTATAATTTAAAAAGTAAGAGTACTTTTTCTTCTCCGTAAAATTTTGGCGTGAGAAAAAACAGGAAGTAGTGCTGTTTAGCATCATATAGTTTCCATCGCAACAGCTCGAAGGACGAGATACGAAAATATCGAAAGAGACAGGAAACTAACTGGCAATAAAACGACTTTTTATATGGCTCACCTCACTATTGTGGACTTTACGACGAAAAGCACAACCAGTTTTAAGTGTAAGAAAAGTGCCATGCGGCTGGCGACGGAAGACGTTGGGTGTTGGACTCCGAATTGGCCGGCATCGCCTTTTGTGCTTTTACCAATAGCCAAAGGATGGGTTTGGCCCCTTCAGAAGCGCGAGCCAGGTGGCGAAGATCTGTCGCTCAGCAGGTGGCCGAGGGTGCAACATATCTGGATAATTTTTTACTATTCCAGGGAACATTAAATTTTTCATATACGGCGGAACAAATATTGGTTAGATGCGTCTTTCATTTATACAAAGGATCTCTTCCACTGGTTCTAAAACATGTTTTTTTGCCTTTAATTCGAAGGGTCTAGAGCAGTACAACGGCACCGGATATTAACCGGGACGAAATTGGCTTGTAACACGTACAAAAGAAATGGTGAATGTGCATTATTAATTCCAAAATTCCTCCGTGCTATTAGAGGAGATTGTGTAACGCCGTTACACAGGTCGGTCAGAACTATATCGATCTTTCTGCGCAATGCGCAGTTGAAAGTTTCGCATCACTTGTGGGTATGCGCGCGTGCTCAAGAAGATCGATAATGTTCGCCCGGGATGTGCAAAACAGACGTAATTACTGCTACACTTACAGTTTTTAACAAAAAGTATCAACAAAGCTAGTTTTAATTGAGTTAGCTTTGTTATCAAAATTCCAGACCATTCATTCCGAAACCTAATATTTCGAGAAAGCATTTATAGGTCTTCATGTAATATAGACTATACCATTATACTATAGTAGATGTTAAGGAAGATACATCGGCCTCTTTTTGGGCATTGCAATTATTAAAGCTCTGCATTAAACATAGATAATGAGCCGAGATCAATTATTGTAGAGCAGTAATTGAATATTTTTTCCTTTTAAATGAATTCACATGTATCTATTATTCGTAGTTTTATAAAAAATTGTTATTACATAAAAAAAATAAGCGGCGGGCCTCCGGAAGCCGGTAATAAGCCGTTTTTTTTGGAAAATGTTTTCAGGGGCTTCATGTAACGTACCCAGTCCAAAATTAAAAATTTTCCCGGTGTTCAAATTCCGCGACATCAGCTTTAGAACGATAGGGGATTATCAATTTTTCGACAGAAATGAACGAACGGATGCGCAGCGTTGTGCAGCAGACAGAACAGACGGGTTTTGCCGGTCAATTCAAATTTTTCGGTAATGAAGATCAGCAAATGATTCTGGCCTACACACGTGTTAGAGGTTTTTTTTATTATATTTATAGCAACTGACTTTATCTACTCTCCTTAACTGGGCAAAACGGCAATATGAGATTTTTTGTGTCGAATTCTCCGTTTCCCGGCGCAACGATTACATAAAAAAAAGAAAGGAGGAGAGGGAGCAGCTATTCCCATAAAATTTTGATTCTGTCATCGATATAGCATGGGATAAATAGTCAGGGCAACTCAATCCATTTCATGAAAATTCATTTATTAAATGTAATGCAGCATTAAGCAACATTTTATTTTTAAGAAATATGAACAGTTATTCGAACATGTTTTGTTGACACTTCCCATCAGCAATGTAGGGCATGACGGCAGTAACGCTTTTTAATCAATACAATCTGAAATAGAATATTATTGATCTATTTTGTCGTAAAGCTAGACTAGAAAATGTTTGTAAAAAGTAAGAAAAATGTCTTTGGTTTACTTGGGACACCTCACTCGCATAACAAACAATCAGTTCCACAATTACTTCACCTCGGAATTGCCGGGCGCGGTGATTTGTGGTCCGTTCCTCCATCGCGGCCGAGTCCTCTCGCAGTCGGACGCCGGGAGCTCCAACCACTTCATCCGCAGCCTAACCCAATATCCTACGCTCGGTCCCGAGTGCTCAGGCCCTGCCCCTCCCCCGGCCGGGTGATTACGGAGGCAAGCAGTGCAAGGGGCGAGAGCGTGGGGACGAGGAGCATGGGAGTGGAAGGCGTGGGGACGTGAGCGTAGGGACGGGAAGAATGAGAGCGGGAGCCGAGGCGGAAGGGCGGAGAGCGCTGGCGGGATCATGAGGGCGGGCGAGCGTGGGTGGGGATGTGATCGTGGGGGCGTGAGGGCGGGGGCGTTAGGGCGGGGGCGTTAGGGCGGGGGGCGTTAGCGGCGGGGGGCGTTAGAGGCGGGGGCGTTAGGCGGGGGCGTTAGGCGGGGGCGTTAGGGCGGGGCGTTAGGCGGGGGCGTAGGCGGGGCGTTAGGCGGGGGGCGTTAGGGCGGGGGGCGTTAGGGCGGGGGGCGTTGAGGGCGGGGGCGTTAGGGCGGGGACGAACGGTGAGGAACGTGAGTGCGGGGAAGCGTGAGGGCGGCGAGCATGAGGGGAGGGTTGCGGGGGGAGCGGGGCGAGAGCATTGGACGGAATGGGGGCGGGGCGGGAGCGCGGAGGGCAAGCGGGCGCGTGGGGGCGGGTGGCAAATGGCGGGTGCAAATGGCGGGTGTGGGCCTGGCGTCGCGTGTCCCCGATTTCCATTCAAGTTTTGCTTACGCTTTTTTCAGTGCTTTTAGGCCATCACTGTCTATTGTTTCTTTTCGTTTCCAAGCGGCTTGATCTCATTCTTTACCGTTGTATCTCCAGTGTACGCTCGTAGCCTTCTCCAACTTTGACGTGCTCTAGTATTCTGACAACGTGGGATGAAGTGACAGACAACTTTTCTTTCTACTCTTCAAATCTAGGATCTTCCTAGTGAAGACTCGTAAATTTGGAGATTAACGAGTAGAATGAAAGACTCTTAATCGCAGAGAACACAGTGATTTGAATTAATTAGAAGCCCGATAATACTCGTAAATGAGAATTTAGGACAAACGACGTTCTAAGCCATCGCCTCTTGCAACGCTTCTGCAGGGAAGGCGGCAGGATGTGGGGGCGCCACAGCCTCCGCCGCGCTGCGCTCGCCCTGCCCTCGCTCCCTCCGTTGCCTCATTCGCGGGGGCGTCACTCACTGGAGAGGAGGCATCGGGGCGCGACCCGGGAGGCGCCCGCTTCCGTTCGCCCCCGCCCCCGCAGAGCCACCTCGATCCCCTCTCGCCCTTGCAGAACTCTGCGCACGTATTGCTGGGTGGGAGGCATGGAGAAAGTGAGAGAGGAGAAAAGAGGCCGGACATGACAAGTAGTAGGCGGGATGGCTGGGACTGCGGCGGCGGGAACGGTGGTGGGCGCGGCCGGAACGGCAACGACGGCGGTTTGTGACAAAGCGACGCGTAAGCGAGACGGAGGCGGGACGGCGGCAAGTGAGGATGTAGGGCGGTTAGATGGTGGGGTGAGGGCGGCGGTGGGGCGGCGTGAGGCGGCGGTGAGGGCGGGAGTCGCGGTAAAGCCGGGGAGCGGCGGCGGAGAGGGCGGGGCGGCGGACGTCGGAGAGGGCGGGGGCGGCGGTCGCGGAGAGTGGGGGCGTCGGCGGCGGGTGGGCGGGGCTGGCCGTCGGCGAGAGAAGCGGGGCGACGGAGAGGGCGGAGGCGGAGGCGCGGGCGGCGGAGAGGGCGGGGGTCGCGGCGGGTGGGGCGGGGGCTGCGGCGGCAGAGAGGGCGGGGCGGCGGCGGCGGAGAAGGGCGGGGGCCGGCGGCGGCGGAGAGGGCGGGGGCGGCGGCGGCGGGCGGAGAGGCGGGAGGCGGCGCACGAGCAATTGGCAGAAAGCGTGTGACGGCGCAGACGTTGGGGAGGAGCAGGAGAAGGGGGCTGCAGGGGGCGTGGGCGAGGCGGACGGATGGCGCGCCCGCCGAGCCCTTCGATGCGCCCCTGCGCAACGGGCGGGGCGGAGCGCGTGTCAGGAGGGCAGCATCGCCTCGGGCGCGCCCCTTTGATGGATGGGAGCGACCGCGCCCTTGCCCCGCCCGCGCCCCGCCGCGCCCCGAAGCCGCCACGCCCCGCGCCCGCGACCTCTCCAAACGCCAGAGCAAGGCGCACCTTTCAAATGACTGGCCAAAGAGGATAACCTTCGCTCTTGGTTTTATCTGCAACTGCAGTTTAAGTAATGTTCATAAAGAGCAACGACTGTTACACGTACTTGAACTCGTTATTTCGAAGCGGCCGCATCTGCAACAGCTTGTTCTGCTCATATGTTCTTTGGAAAACTGCTAACGTGCCGCTCGTTCTGAAATTTCCCTAGACTTGGCATATTCCAAGCAAACACAACAACTTTAGATTTTATTAATAGTGAATAAATGGCATTTCTAACAATGAAACAAAGAAAATCATATCCTGAATCGGAATAGTCAGCGTAGCTCGTTTTGCGGATTTACTGGGGGGTGGTGTATCTTAATTCATATGCACTACAACTCGCACTCGGCAGATTCTTGGACACTTCGCCTTTGAATATTCGCTCATCGGCATGCGTCTTAAATTTATCTCTTAGTTTTTGTGTGTCTACTTCGTTCTAATTCCTTAAGCTTCCTTTCAAAATTTAGTTTTGACATCACTCTACAAAACTGCATTTTAACGGGAATATTCTTATTAATTACAACGGCTTTTTCAATCTCGCGGAAAGCATGTAAAATAAGCGGGTTGCTGGCAGACTAAGAAATACTCGTATCATCGAAGTCACAAATCATCTGGACTAACATTTATGATGGATATGACGGTGATAAGATAAGTAAATAGTAACAACGAGAAGGTAGGAAGGTTACGTGATAATGAATCCATCTTTTATTATCTTAGTTTTACTGCCATTACCATATTTACATATTACATTTCACTTGTCGTATAGTCAAGCAGCGCCGTGTAAGTAATTAATACTACAGATTTCATTTCTATAAAAATACGTGAAAACATGTTCGATATTATTTAGTCAAACTGAAGACAATATATAGTTATTGGGTTTTTTGAAATGTGCAATAATAATTATAATGAGGTTTCATTAAGGCTTGCGTTTTTGTGGCTTCTCACCGTAGAAAATACTTTCGCTTAAACTACAAATACGCTCTCTCTTCTCTCCTTCTCTCTCTCCCCCCCTCCTCTCTCCCTCCCTCCCTCTTCTCTCTTCTTCTCTCTCTCACACAACAACACACACACACATACATTCTCTTTCTCTGGAGAAATATTTATGAATGTTCTCATTTTGTTTCAAGAAACATACATTTTGACCTCCCCCCGCAAAAACAAACACCCTGTTATGTCAACCGCATTCAACTTCGCAATGCATCTGTACAATTGTCACGCGCCGTTATTGCGGAGTATGCACGCTGCTTTTTTTATTAATCTTTGTCATATTACACCGAGAGCGATCATGTCATCCTGGTGAAGCGAACGAGTCAGTAGCCCTTGGCCTGCCTGGTGAATCTATTGAGAGCTTTTCAGTTCGCTGGCATTCAGTCGCAGTCTGGAATAGATGACATAGAGCTGGAATAGAGTTACCACAATGCCCAAAATTATCTATTGTTCGAATAAAATTATTGTTTAGAAACGAAGTGTTTGATATAATTTCAAAATGTTCGCGAAGAATAGAACAAATTAACAATGAAAATCATCTCAGTTAAAGAGAAAGCGAATGGACGCAAATCATGACACCTGGTACAAGAATGATGCTTCAAAATACGCTGAACTTTATTATCATATTATAAAAGTGTGAACTTCCCTCTCTACTGTGCACAAACGATCGCATCCATGAATTCCACTACTGGTAGAGCACTTTTAAATGAGAGAACAGAGTGACCTAGTAAATATGAAAAATGCTAAACTGCAAAGAAATGAAATGCGAATAGTATCATTAAGTGTGTTTTGAAGGGCTCGGTATTTGAAGAATCATCGTAAGTTGCTAGCATTTGCAAGGAGAGTTTGGAAAATATTCGTTTTTTCTGGATCGCAGTGTTGCCAATAACGCACTTCCGGCCATGCAGTTGATCGAGAATGAGAAGGGATTTTAGAAGCGATTAAAACGAGTGTCGACAGTTTAATTGTAAAAATAAACAACTAAATTTTGGAACTTAAGATAGTTATGAGGGGATTTATTACTAAAATATTTATTGTTTGATACTTAATCTTGCACCACTTAATTGTTTCTTACATGCGAATTTTTTCTTATGTTTCTACTATGATATCCTGGCGCGGACCACATCGAATACTCGCGGTTTGTGGCGCAAAATTATCCACTTGTGTTTGGTATCATGGATGTCCAAGGACTGTGGTGGAAAGGATTTAGGCAGCGGTCACGAACCAAAAAGAAACTTATATGGAGAATATCTTAGAGGAAATCATTAGGAAGTCTTGACTTTAAAGATACTTGCGAATCAGTGATGTCATAGTTATTAAAAACTACATACTTACACGATGCAGTTTTAGAATTTTTCTTTCATTCACTTTACGTCGTCTCACAAAACATTTAATATATAGAAAAGTAAAACCATAAGAAAACTATTTGGAAACGGCGACGACTGGAAACACATGCAATTTTACATTAATTCCCTAGTGAGTCATACGATAGACAATTTTTATTTCCATATTTACTCGTGGCGACCAAGTAAAACAGAACAGTCATCACGGTCGCGTGAACGCGACATGCACCCGAGAGAACGTTACGCCGCGAGCAAGAATCGGCCACACAAGCAACCGAACAGACGAAGAGACGTAAGCGCCGACCCCCCCCCGTCCTCGGGAAGCTTATCCCCGCTTAAATTCGGCGACCACGTTCTGCACACGAAAATATCCATTAGGCGACAAAACGAGCGGTAGAAACCAGAGTGGGTGGTAGGCCCCCGCAGGCGGCTAGTTCCCGGCAGGCGCTCGGCCCCGCGCCCCCACCGCCCAGGGCGATGGGCCTCCGCCGCCGACGCCAATTAAAATAAATGTGGGCGCGCCACCGCCGTCGTAATACCCCGGGCGGCTTTGTGCGAAGCGAGTCGCCTCCGATAGGTAATAATTCTGTTTATATACTTTGCCCATCTGACAGCTTATAAAATTCGCCTAATTCCATCTTTATTACGTGCTTACGCTTCGGGCGCAGCTCCGTCCGCGCGGGGATGAGGCGGGATGGCGGGGGCGGCACGGAAGGGCACGGAGGGGGACGGAAAGGCTGGCGGGACGAAAGGCGGGCGAGAGGGCGGCGGAGGGGCCGGCGAGAGGGCGGCGAGAGGGCGGCCGAGAGGGCGGCGAGAGGGCGGGCTGAGAGGCGGCGAGAGGCGGCGAGAGGCGGGCGAGAGGCGGGCGAGAGGGGGCGCAGAGGGCGGCGAGAGGGCGGGCGAGAGGCGGGCGAGAGGGCGGGCGAGGGCGGCGAGAGGGCGGGCGATGAGGTCGGGCGAGAGAGCGGGTGGGTGATAGAACGGGCGATAGAACGACAAAAG